>CABFWB010000559.1:64141-120043 GCA_902151455.1 Timema bartmani
CCCCCCCCATGAAGCAAATCCAGGGTAGGTAACGCGATACAATTAGGAAATAACTTTCAAAACCAACTAGGAATTGAAGGAATTTTTTGTTTCAATCCCCCTTCAAAGTATGTAGAATATTTTTTTCTTGCACCATTGGCAATAATGCCTATCATCTGTAATTCATATATTAAGTGACTAGCCAATAGTGAGACGCTCTCTATCCCCCCCTCCCCCAGATAATATTGCGGCCACGTGCAGCACAGCCCAATTTTAAATTCAAACTCTCATAAAAACCCAAAAGCGTTTTCAACTTGAAGTGGAAAGCGATTTGAGGTGCGCCCTGTCAAAAATAAACCCGAATATTTAAGAAATGAGGCAAATAAAACAGTCTTCACTCTAATAATTTAAATTATTCTTTTTGTACCATTATTTTGCCAGTGATACATTGATTTTTGCATAAAATAAAGAAATGACTAGAAAACCAAACTTTTTTTTAAGTGTGTTTAATAAACATTCTAAGAAATAGGAGAGGGCGTGAGAATCTTATATGATCCATCTATCAAGGAGGGTGTCAGATGAAAAAGATTGGGAACCGCTTATTTAAAGGAAAGGTTCCCGCAAACTGTGTGGAAGGAGAAAGGTAAGCAATTGATACAAAAAAAAAACACTTCACTAAGCCTAGCTGGGATTGTAGTCCCAAATTCTCCATCACGGGAAATCTAGAGGAAGTGGTTATGACGCTTTTAGCCGATTTCCCATCCATGCCGATCGCGCACGGATTTCCAAAACAAAGTGTAAACTGTAGTTACGGTTGTCTCGCCTAGAGGGAAACGCTGCTAGTGCAGTAGTTGGCCTGTCAGGTAATAAGCAGGGTGGGTGGAGGGGTGAGTGGGGGGTATGTTGTTCTAAACTTACACTTGTATGTAAGCCTTTCGTGCATCGAACCTCGCTTGGAAGGAAGGAGTTGTTTAAAGGCGTAAGTAGTATTTAGCACGATACGTAGTTAGCATCGTATTGTTTTGTTGCAACAGGGTCTACAGTGATTTGTGAGAAGGATCGTGTAAAATAAAGTTAAGCAAGTAGTTTTGTGCGTGCGAGCCATAAATACCTTTTCAGATGTATTTATTTTTATTATATTCCCACCGCCGTTCGAGCTATACTATTTTAACTACGCTGATGGAGTAGCTATGAGGAAGGTAGAATGCTTACTTGCAAATCACTTAGAAAAAAACCCAACGAATCGGCATATTCAGAAAAGATTCGAATGTTTATTCCCCTTCACCTTCAAATTAGTTTATAAATGCTTGACTCCTTATTAACTTACTTACCGGTAGAACTGTTGGATTGATTATTTTTCATTATTTTGTTCTAAATAAAATCCAGCTATTTAAATTAAAAGAATACAATCGAATTATCCCAAATTTTAAAGTTTCCACTTCAATTTATTTTATCCTAAGGACGTTAACACCAGAAACATTATCAAATGATAAAATCATATCTATCTTCTTTGTAATTTTTTCCCCTCCTTCTCCTTATTTTATTTTAGCCTTAGTCTTCTGTGACATGTTACACCCTCTTATATCTTATTTATGATAAAGATAATTTATTTCGGATACATATTACCGGAAAGTTAGTTAAATTTTGAGGTGTTTATGTAAGAAACCTTTTGTGGGATGATCAACAAAACTTATTGTTGATCACCCCACAAAATGTTTCTTACATATAATACCTCAAATTTCTCAAACTTTCCGATAGTAACTTATTGTTTATCAACCTACAAAAAGTTTCTCACATATAATACCTCAACATTTCACAAATTTTCAGATAAAATTGATCATCCTACGAAAAGTTTCACACATATAATACCTCGAAATCTCACAAACTTTCCGATAATATGTATTTGAAATACATCATCTTTTTCATAAATAAGATCTTAAGATGGTGTAACATCTATATATAATACCAAAACATGTAATTTAAGAATAAGGCTAATGTAAAATAAAGAGAAGGGAATAGAAATGATAACAAATATGATACAATTTTATCAATTACTAATCCTTACCAAAAAAATAGGAACATTATTTAAAATTATCAAACGAGTTACAATAAAGCAATGACAGTGAGTCCAGTTTTATTCTCACACTTACGTATCAACTATAGCGCTTGGTGGCTGAATGTGTCACTTAGGTTGGGTCTGCTTTAGACCAGTTATGTTAATAATTCAATATTAGGATCAAATACTTTACGAAAACAAGAAAACTGCAGTTTCTAATTGCCATTATTTTATTTGTTTGAGTTTAATTTTCACTAAAATAATTTTAAAGTCAGCTTGTGCGTATAAGCCGAACGGGTAGTAAGACGCGGTGCTAATAATAATATTAACAATAATAATAATAATAATAATAATAATAAAGTCCGCTTAATTATTTGCTAACAACGTGTACCCCCACCCTTCCTCCAAAATACTGTTTGATAAATGTATGTGTTTAATATGTAATAGACTGTAGGTGCCGTCTCCTCTAGCTCAAACTTTTCACCTACTTGGTAGACCGCAAGACAGCACTGCGGGAAATTTCCTGGAAAGTTTTCCAAATGAAAATTTACCAGAAAGTATTCATATCTACTCACCGGTGCTGGTAGCAAAGATGATGCCTTCAAAGACTCAACTCTTGTTGACCCTCACATCATTTCTATCGAAGATTGAACCTCAAACTGTACAAGCAAAATCTCTAATAAAGTTCTTTGCGTTATTTTTAGAGTTAAAATAAACCATATTTAATAAAAATAGTTGTGTTTTTAACTGTAAAGGTAAGTCACAAGATGGATAGTAATTTCAGGAAGAGATAGTAAAAATGGTGATATAGGTCCATTGGTCCAACCAATATTTAAAACAAACAAAACAAAATAAAACATTTAAGTGATACTTTCATTTGTTAAATATTTAAAATTGTTGCCGATTTCGAACAGTAGATATTTTCATGACCATATGAATATAAACGGTAGATTAAAATAAAAAAAGCATTAAATATTTTTGAATTTTGAGCTTAAAATGGACTAAATTGCCAGTGACAGGGAAGTTAAGATTTGAACCTCACCAGGTGGGATGATCCACACGTGGTTTATCACGGTTTTATCATGATTTATCTAGGCTAAAAAAGGGGAAACTTCATATCCTCTTAATCCCTACTCTTAGAGAGTAAGCTATTATATTACCACGGCCTGCATCCCCTTGGGCGCTTCTTGTCAGGGATGATCACAGGGGTAGGTTAAGGAGATATTAAGATAGTGCATCGAAAATGTATTTTAAGGGGATTATTGAAAAAAGTACTGGATAGTGTATGAAAAAAATATATATTAATGACTAAACTAATAGATAGGCTAGAAGTGAGACAGTCGTGTCAAAGTAGGTCCTGGGTCGATACCCGAGAGGTATACGCTCGTCTCCACTGATGCTCGCCCATACCGTTGCATGGTGGTTTTCATACATGGTTCATATTGTCAGTTAGCTCTACTACTGGTCCTGATTAAGTTGGCTACACGAAATCTGGCCTCCCCCATTAAGTCCTAGAGCGTAGCATCATCAAGCTTCAAAGCACCCGATCTCCTGTGCTTGAACTCTTGAGCCTCAAGAGCTGGACAAAAGACTGATGTATTAATTAATCACCAGGAGGGTGTCTATTAGTATTCAATGGCACAGTCCCTAACCAATCACAGCAATTGCGTATTTTTGGGTGGCACCCATTATTGTTTCACTAAGTGCCATAACAATCATACACGTCACTGAACTAATCAACACACTGCATGTAGTTTAGAATTATTGGTATTGTTTGGAATCAAATGTTGTTGTTGCTGACAATTGACAATCTAATTAAGCAATATCCACATTACAAAACGATTAAAGTAGCTCATTATTCAGCAAATACTTCTGAGACGGATACAATATAACATTTTTATTAAGATGTAAATAAAGAAGAATAATAAACTACTGTTGAGTAAACAAGGTGTGTAAAATTCGATTTTTGGTGGGAGTAAAGACGGTGGGTATGAATTGACCAAGGTAGAGGTATAAACAGTATTTAGTACTGAATATCTCACTATCCGTTTGGGCTGCCCTCAAATTATAGGAAACACAAAGAGGAAGATAGATAGTAAATAATGAAACATCACTCAACTGGAGAGAGGATAGGAAAATGCATTGCAAAACAACTTCCGGAGCTACCGGCCAGGACTTGAACCTAATCAAGACGAGGATGCCAGCCGAACACGCTAGCAATGGGGTGAAGGTAGCTTTTGCTATTTTACTTTTAGCACAAAGGCTATTATTGACGTATTCAAGGGATGGAGAGAGGGATAGTTTCTCACAAGTGACCCTAAACTAAAGTGGGAAGGAAGGGGACCCGAGAAAAAGCCAGTGCTTATGCAGGTTTTATGGCAAAAAAAGTTTGGTCAAAATGAATAAAATATTGCTCCAGTACAAACACAGAGTTTAATTCTCTTCACATGTTGATATCAACAATTGTTGAATATATGTCATGAGCGTGGCGTAATTATTTTAAAAAAAATTTAAATTAGGGTAAAAGTTGTCATTACATTCCAGGATACCCTCGACAGATATTCAAGAAATTTTGAGGTCACCATGTGAAAAAAAATATATATATATTTCTACTGGAGAAACATTTTATTTATTTAGGCCAAAAAAAGTTTGCCATAAAAACTGCAGAAACACCTTTTATCGAGTCCCCTTACCATCTCCCCTAAACGTGTAGAGGGAAAGAGGTGGGAGGGGGGGCACAAAGCACAAACGAATTGGTAGAAATTTGAACCCCAACTGTCAATTGTGATCAAGTGAAATGCGAGTCTAACGCCTTAGACCCCTCGTCTCTAAGTGTAAGTAGTACCAGGCATTAATTATCCTCAATTGAGTGCCCTGTTTAAGCAATAGTAATAAAACTAATTTTAAAAACTCAGCGACATGGATAGGCCACAGGTCGCTTTCAAAACCGGTCCCAGGAATTATCAGCGTCGCGTCGTTGTGGCGACATTGTATGAAGGCGTGTGTGCATGACTCGAAACGTTACCGGTCACATCTTGACTTTGTGTCGAGAAAGAGAGAGAGCGCTCGAGAGAGAGGACCCGGTCGATGCGGCAATAATCGTTCTCATAAATTACGTGCGCCCTCCCCAAACATTTGGTTTAAGTGGTCCTTAAACGATTACAAAGTGCGCAATTTACACACCTCTTTCATATCGATCAATTTCGTGCAGCGCTCGAGTAAAGCGTTTTAGTTGTTTTTTTAAAACAAACAAATATATAGTCTTCTGTTCTATAAGTACAAAGCGATAGTACTATTTATAGATAGGCTCACTACCTTTTGTGTGCAAGCACGTAGGCCTATCTATAATTCAATTTGTGGGGGAGGTGTGGGATTAAAAGGGAGATTGTCAGGTTAGAACACTCACTCATACCTTTAAGGAAGAATAGAAGGGTACGCGAGTTAAGGTACACATTTTTTTACTTTTCTTGTAAAAACTAAATTTATTTTTTTTGCCCCCAAAAAAATTGCTCCAGTGTATATGGTACCGTCCAACCCAATTTCAAGACAGACTAGATCGAACTAGGCCAAATTGATATATCCTGCTATATCCTGATGTTTTTAGGCAGTACTAGTTTTCATTCTTCTCAACTCATACGATAAATCAACCTTGGACAGGTTTCATCATTCACAGTTCACGAGCAAATGTTGTCACCTAACCTAAACTAACCTAACCTAAACCTGGTTTGGCCTAATAAAATTGCAGACTATACTAATTTATCATATGATCTAGGCCAAAATTTCAGGATTAACGAATTAAGACTAGACTAAAATAATATATCCTGAAGTTCTGAGAATGTTTCAATTTGGCCTAGTCCGATCTAGTTTGTCCTGGAATCGGGTTTGGACGGTAACCTATACGCATGGTTTAGATTTCCTCATATTGTCATCTTATGAGAAAAATTCCTGGTCAAAATAGGCAATGACCATGGCAGATATTAAAAGAACTGTTTTAGATTAGTTTGTGCAGAAAACTAAAGTGAATGTATTTACTGATGCAATACTTGATTTATTTTGTATGAAAAGTTTTTTTCATAAAACTAAAAAAAATGCTCACATTATCTTTCATCCCACCTTTAATAAAACGTTGCCTTGCGGTTCTTAAATAAATAATTCCATATCTTATGAATCGAAACGCCAGCTGCAGTTGACACAATACTTTGAGCGCATGTATAACTCAACACAATCACTGACATTGCATATAGTATGGATTAAGATAATCTGAAAGTATATATAATCATAATTAACTATTTAATTAAACTGTATATTTATTTTTTCATTTCATTTTCCTTTAATGAATAAAAATGCATTTTAATTTTATGTGTCCTACAACTAGTTCGGGTTATATGCTTATGTACTAATTATGCTAATGGTTTTAGGGATTGGAAAGGTTATATTTTGAGGAAGTGTCGTATTTGCGTGGAGAGATAGTGGAAAATAATTTTATAAAACCACCCTCAGTACACCCGATCGAGATTCGGACCTCAATATCCCCATCATCGTTAACACTAACAAGAAAGTAGTGCGTTAGATCATGTGGCCACCGAAGTAGGTTGATTAGATGTTAAAATAGTTGAAAATTCGTGAGATATGGTAACGTTCATACTTCTACGATATTGTATTACATATGTGACTGTGGGATTACTATTCTCTATTTGAAATGCAAGAACAATTTAAAAGAGAATTCGCTACATTGCATACATTGATTTCTTCTTCACTTTTATAGGATTTTTTTAATGGTTGTAAGAGAGACTGAGGGATGGTATTTGACTAAAATCTATTAGAAAATATTATTATACTAATAAAATAAAGAGTTTGTTTGTCTGTCATGAGCATTGCGTGATATCTACCTTACGGAGAGGTCTAAAATTTTAAAATTGGTAGCTCTTGTGGACGAACATGTGCACTTCGAAGCAGGAATTTTTAAATTCTGATTATATATTTTTTAAATTAATTAAAAACCTGGTGGAAGAAAAAAAGGTTACGGGCAACGCAGGGCTCAAGCACACTAGCTTTAAAGCTACCTTCCATTTACTGTACAATCATTCAAATAAAAATATTTCTCCCGGGCAAAGGCGTAGACTTTAGCTTGTCTAAAATAAAGCCGTACAGTGAAAGTTAGCTATTTAGCGAATTAGAGATAATTTGTTCTTAAATTATAAATATTATAAAAATAAGATTACAATAGTGTTAACCTTAAAAATTTCTCATTGATAATCATGTGCTTAAAGAACGAACTTCGATATAAATGCTGGGCGCAAAGCCCAAAAACGGCCAATGGACGTATTTTTTGCTCAATACCCGGATTGGACATTATAAAATTACCAAAGCCCGAATTTCTATTCAATTTCTGGCTTTGGCTGTTTCCAAACAGCAATTAATAAACGACCAAAGTGTGAAATAACGTTTTGAAATAAGTTTTTAGTTCGTTTCTCGACCAGACTGAGCATGTGGTGCACGCCCAATTTTGAGCAACCACATGAATTCAAGAGGGCAAGGGGATATCATTAATATACAAACAGAACCAAACATAGATTACAAATTTATTTTGAAATATCAAGTTCACCTGGGAAAATTTGTTTTTTTTAAACATAACCTAACATGGCCTAACATAACCTAACGACTGTCTTTTCAGCTTTGGTCGTTTTATATTTATACAATCCTATGTTTGTCCAAGCCTGAAATTGAATGTAACTTCAGGCTTTGGTCATTTTAAAATGTTTAATCCTAGGAATAAGCAAAAAATCCGTCCATTGGTCGTTTTTGGGCTTTGCGTCCAAATACACGTTTTAAAACATTTTGTTCTATGTCCGTTTGTCCAACGCCTTAGCTTGGCCGGCAACGTGTCTCCCTACTGTGTTAAGAGTCTTGGGTTTGATTCCTGACATAGCCGAAAACTTTATCAATGGTGAAAAGTGGTTTTTCTCTTTCACAGTGTTTAATAAACGGCTTGGAGACTGGGTGGGGCTTATGATCTAGATTTAATATAGTTTTATAAACTGTGCGCTAGTACAAACAGTCGGAAAATAAAGTGCACGTTAAATACCTCAAATAATAATAATATTTCTGATAAAAATATGAGGAGCCAAGTGGCTTAGTCTGAGTAACATAAATGGGAAATTAAATCATTTAATGGCGTCGCTCAAAAAATTGGTTTCTCCCTTTATGTTGGGAAGATGAAACCACTGAGTTAACACAAAGAGATGTTTGCTGAAGCATGATAAAACAGTGTTATTAGAAGCTAACACTCTCAACTACAGGTTTGCATCTAGATTATATAAAATGTTTAGTAACTACCAATTAATAGATGTATTTTTTTATTTTAACGCCATATTTAATAATTGTCATTTTTAAACGCCTGTCAACTGTATCTAATATTTTAATGCATAACACAGTAATATTAAATGCATTGAACGTTATATTATTAATTATATCTATTCAGACCAGAACACAACTTTCCGTGGAAAAGGCATTTTATGTTTTAGAAAAAGCATATTTTGAATTCTTTGTTGTTGTTGTTGTTGGCAACACACAAAAAATATAATAAAAACCACATCATTCAATAAACCATTTTAATCAAGTGGAGGGACAGCCAAAGGCTCCCTAAAAAGAACGATACACAATATTAAAAACGTTTGTAGTGAATATCGGTTTATCGGAATATCGGGGGTCACCGAGACTGCTTGCTGTGCTCCTAGAATCGAACTCTGACCGCACCAAAACAATATTTCAAGAGTTTGTATCTCTGATAGCTACCTATATGAAATTTATATGTAAAGTGACACAATGTAACTGGTCATTTAGTTTTTGAATAAAAAGGCTCGCTGCTTAATCTGTATAAAATATTAACTATCATCTTGGAAAAAGAATTTAGCTACAGTTAAAGTATGACATTAAAAAATAAAATAAACTCAGAGAGGGGATGCTTGATTCCTCAATTTCTCGAATTCCTTGAATCCTATGGAACTCAACAGATTCGAGATTCATAAAAGCTCAAAAAAGTATTTCGTATACAATATTATGAAGACCTTGACTTGATATAAAAATGTTAACTAATTGGTAAAAGGAATTATATAGACTTTTGAATTTGGGAGGTTAGTAAAATAACCAAATAAAAAGGACAAAATTGTATTAATATATTTAATTTACTAAAAAAATAATTATTATTTATGCTGTTTATGACGTATTAGACATGACAAATAAATTAGCATTTTGTCAGTGGTACCTAGCCCTAAACAACTTTTAAAAAATTCAATTTTAAATATTTATACTTTAACTGGAATTGAACATTTATTTAAATTCGAGGGTTCAAAATAAAAATTAAGACTCGGATTCTATAAATATCGAATTCCACTCGTATCCAAGCTAAAACATAGAAACCACAAACTAACACAATTATTATCAAAAGTAATAGACTAATTGTTTTTGTCCTGTGACAATAATTTCCCTAGAACATACTATGTCAATTAAATCAAATCAAGACCCATTTCAATGTCTCATTTCCTTTGGTCAGTATTTACAGGGGGTCAGTGTTCGAATCTAGGTAAGGTGAGTGGTAAATGTATTTCCACATGTTATTTATTATTGTGATTTTTCCATCTCTGCTCACGCTAATGAGACCGCACTCCTCTAAGCTACCAACTTCAGATCTACTCTTTAGACTAACTGTTGATTCACAAGTTCGCCGAAAAGGAAGCTCAGAATGGAAACGTGGTCACGTGACGAGATTTAGACCAATCACCAGATTTCCGCGCGAGCTTTTCTGATAAAGCTCAATTCATCTCTACTTCGTCTGCTCTGCCTGAGTTCTTCGGCACGGGAGAACCAATAAAATCTCAAAACTAACTATCTCAAATCAGTGCGCATGCTTATTTGACAACGCATGTCCTGAACACCAAGAAGCAAGCAGATAACTTCGTTGGATTTTATGAAGATATTTGAATTAACCCTTCAATGGAAGGCGTGTGTATCGCTGTATTGGACTGTGCCATATCACAGCGTTATAATTTTAAAACATCCATCGTGACAGTGATCTAGAATATATGTTATCCACTATAATATAAAATATGTTGATAATCAGCTATTTTAAGTTTGCGTTGCAATGCATCATGGGTCAGCATACATTTCTTCTAGTGTGTAAATCATTGTGCCGCTAAAGCATATTCTTCTTTCAATTTTCAGCGAACGTGTGAATCAAGCTTCAACCGCTATTCCTAAATTTGGCCTACCAGAACAGTTGGCCAGCGTGACGGGAATGTATTTACCTATGCATTATAAAAAACTTTTTCGTTTGACATCTTAATATAAAGATAGGGATATATATAATTATGTACTTAAATATATGTATAAGTGTGCTTGTAAAATACATATTCATAGTTATAAATGAACCAAAAAGAGCCACGGAGAATAAACTCTAGAAAAAGTGAAGAAATGTTATCTGTCAAATATTTTATAACTAAATTTAAGTAGTATGTTTTTTAAGTGTTCCTATATGAATTTATGTTAGATTTTTTTTTATGATATTCATCCTCGCTAAAATGTAGACTGAAAAACCGTTCACACCTTTATGGGTTTTGAAAAGAACTATTTATATTTAGGTGAAGTATGTCTTTATAATTTTAGCAAGATTTACTGTAGTGTACATTAAATGTGTGGCTTTGTGAGGAATCTGTGAAGTGACATGGCCTTCCAATGTCAAAAGTTTCTCCACCCCTGACTTAGACCATGCGACCACCGATTCCAGTCAAAGTGTATTTGTATGCCTGGATATTTGTTATTTGATGACACATTTTGACGGACACTTCAAGGTTTCAAACACTCAAATGTATAGAGATTGATCCACCTCGTCAAAGATACAACAACAAAACGACTGCGCCCATCAGCCTTCATCAGTGTCTTTATCGATTCTTCGTCGTCTAATTACAACGATCCTGCCTTGAGATAAAACACCTCACGCTCACGTGACGATTGTTTACATGGCATGGTTAATTGCATCCTGTGACGTCGCTTCTGGTACCCATTCTTCCTATGACATGCGACAGTATACATGTCAACAAAAGCAGAGATAAACCTAGTTCGCTCTTCCTGTTTGGCTTACAAGCCTTACCCAACCCGCCCGTTACTCTTATTTAAAGGCAACAAGCTAGAGACCATCAAGGATGGCCCGCACGCTCATCTGGGTCATTATTTTCTTTCGTCACCTTGCTACTACCATTTTTATGTATCTAACGTTTTCTTTCTGAACCAACTGATAATATCAGCGCACGGTCTACGAACTAACTTAATCCTAGAACCAGCACAACATCCATTATTTAGGTGATTAATTATTCATCACCGTAAAATGGGAAGCACCGATTTCACTCATGATAAATATTTTTGCCATTCTGATAATCGAAACCAGAACCCTTAGCTTAGTAGCTACGCAATTGAGAGGTTTGGGGCAGAAACATGATAGCCCTCATTTGATGAAAATATGTTTTAGCAGTGATTTATGGGAGCTTACATTTTTATAACCAGGCAAAAACTTTGATAGCTAATATCGATGAACATTTTATTTATTTTGAATATTTAATTTACGGATTTCATAGAAGTTTAAATAGTGAAAATATCACCTTTAAACATTGAGGGTTATCATTTTATGTCCCCAACCCCCCAAATGGTCCGAGCAAATGTGATGGGCTTTGTTAAGCTAGGTCAGATTTATTTTTTGTTAGGGTAAACACCTGCACACATATGTACAGCACTCAACTTACACACTAACTCAACTTATAATATTACCAGATCTGAAATGGTGGTCATACAGTATAAAGCGTGACCTGGTACGCTGTTTGGAATTTTCAGGTTTGAGATATACTCTATACGTTTTTTTAATACGTTTGAAAAGTTATAAAAGTCCTGATTTTGACAGATAATCCAGACAGCAAAACAACATATTTTCCTGAAGATTGCTTATACAAAACTAGAAAACAAAACTTGTATAATTTTTTATTTGGGATTTTTATAAAACATGGATCGTAAAATTCACCTTTGTAAAGTAATCCGATACCATAAAGACATTTTTAAGAAAAAAATATATCTCTCTTTTAATTTATTACACACATTAATTAGGAGTATCTTAACCAATATATTGACCGGCTGTTACCCTTTTAGATTTTAATAGTTAAAATCAAATGTCATTCTTTCAGCAGTATAGAATTAATCTAGATATGAAAGTAATAATTTACATGCACACTTTTAATCTGAATTTTGTAAAGCATCACATAAATATGTGAAAGTTTCCGTGACTTTTCAATACTCTCATAAATTTCCATGACTTTTGCAGGTGCTGTTTAACCCGAGATTTTCCACATATGATTCATCCCTATGGTTTAACCCCTCTTATCTTTATTAATTGGTGTGACTTTTCTCTAATAAAGGTCTTCCTAATTCCTGCTTCTTGTACTTGTATTAAGCCGCTATTAACAGTGGTATTAAACGTGATACTTTATTTTGATAAAAAGTATAATCTCAGCCTTTACGCCTAATTATTTACTATTAGATAGCAAGACGAACCTCTATACATAAAATCAATATACTCATAAGCATAGCCCTGCATGAAACAAGGTCACATATACTTGTAGTCAACCATCCAAATCATTTATTAAAATTGATAGCTAAAATTAGAGCTGTACCGATTCAATAAAACCTATTACCGGTTGTTTAAAATAATTGTTCATGCTACGATTATTTACACCGATTAATCCCAATTATATATTATTTATTAATAACTATTGGGAAATTACTTAAGAGAATGATAACAGTTAGTGTAATTAATACAAAAAGATTGTATGCATACAAAAATATATTTTATGCATAACCGGCAATAGTTGGAACTAGATTATTAATTTTATCAACGGTATGAAATTATATTGCTTTATCTGGTTATGTAATCTTTTCATAGCCCGAAATCCAGATGCAGTGTGTATATAAGGTTTTTTTTTGCGATTCTGATCACTAAACTCCTACCTAGAAAATTTTGATTTAAATTTTACTTTTAAAAATCATGATTATTCGACATAATATTCGCCGATTACGATTTATCGGTATCCGCATCAGTACACCCCTAGCTAAAATCATAATTTCTATATTTTTCAAATGAAAAACATGTCTTAGTTTTTTTTTTATGTTGCAGGTTCTTAATTTGGGTTATTTCATTTGCACTTTAGGAAACGACTGCTTTTATCAGCGCACGATGAAAAGAATACCGGTACCTTAATTCTATAACAAAAATAGCACCTTATCCACCAGATATTAATCGATCTCTTTGAATGAAAGATATAAAATGTATGTTTCCATACCATGTTGGGAATCGAACCTGGAGTCTTTGTCTTTACATCTTTAGCAAATTACTTATAAACTGTCTTAAAAATAAGATAAGTTTGGTTGTTTACTCTGTGATAACACATATGTAGAAAGCACATTATTAAACTTTTCCATGCAAACAGCTCGAACAGCTAGACGTGGTGCACAGAAAAAAAGTTATCAATTTAGTAGCATATGTATTCATATGTTGTTCTTCTTAAGTCAACAACCCGATGGTTTGTTTGATGTGATATCTATCCATCCGGATGCACTCAGCCTTTAAATTGGCTAGAGCTACCTGCATCATCTTGTAGAACTCCCATATAGGCCTACTAGAGGTGTTCAGGTGTTGTAGCCTTCCATACTGAATTTCTATGAGTGAGTGCTAAACGGCCTACCAATTTTGTCGGGAATGGTATTTTCACATACCTTACAGGATGATTTTACACGCCACAACCAACAGCTTTACTTTCTCTCCGAAGGAAGTTGTGCTACGACTTTTTATCACTCACGATCAATCCTTCAACCTCGGCTGGGTTTGAACCCACGAACATCAGGTCCCGAGGCTAGCACTTTACCCCAACACCACCAAGGTTGACATATACATATATATAGTTTAAATAAACTAAATTTTATATTATGCTTGCATATTTTATGGGCTGTAACAACAAAAATTAGGGCAGCAATAATTCACTATCTAATATTTTCCCACCTTATGCTGTATACTTAGACTAGCTTTTAATTATTACAGAATAGTCTGAAAATGTTTATATATATTCTATTCGGACTATGCTATAACTATACAACATATATGCAAGCATGATATAAATTTTAAATGATAAAGTTCCTGGTTAAATTCTAATCTCAATATTTATGAATGCAAGAGAGTGGGGTGAATGTCACAACAGGGAAATATTGACATATAAAACCTAATTTACCTATGAATAGGCATATCCAACATCTAGAAAATTTCGTAGATCTACTTTTTAATAATCATACGTCAACTCATGTGATATTTAGCTATCAGTTGTAAATTATAAGTGTTGACCGCGAAATATATGTTTATATTTTCTAAAAGTTGCTATTAATGTCCATTCATAATAAAAATCCAGGTACACCTGAGTATTTTTGGAAGGCAGGACATTCCTTATTAGGGCGTTACCCACCCTCCCTAGACATCCTTGTCAAACGACGCTGACCATCGGTCCCCTGGCATGCCATGCCATACATATCTGTACCGGTAGTTGCGGAAGAGGTTCAGCGGAACGTTCTCCGGTGTGCTGCTGGTGGCGGTGTTTAATTTGCTAAGTGTTGGGGTAACCATTAAGTAAAGTAGAATAATCAACCCTCAAGATATGACACAGTCTAGTTAGTGGGATGGCACAAGTGGAGGGAGGAGTAAGAGGGAAGGAAGAAAAGGAGGGAGAGTAATTGGGGAATGAGGCTGTTTGAAAATTATGGTTGTAAAATAAAGTATTGCGAAAATGATAACTCTTCTAAATAATAAGAAGCATTTTTTTAGACTTGGAAAAATTATTACCTTAAAACAAAGAGTATATGTAAAGTTATGTGATCTGCAGCTGTCAATTTGGATAGATAGTTGGCCTTGCAAGAACGAAAATGAGTAAAAGTGAGTGAAGTGGCGTTGATTTTCAATCTGATAGGCGAGGGTACGTTTGTGCAGACGGCCCAATAGCAAGCAAATCAACGTCACTTTAATTCTAACTCACCCTTCCCATTTACTTACTCTCGGCACACGGCCTATTATCAATATATTATAAATTACGCTAGTAAGCTTACTACCGCAAAAAAAAATTAATTTCTAAGGGTTTCTTAATACTGCACTAGAATCCAACTATGTGTATAATATATAGTCCGACGCCTTAGCTCAGTCGGTAGCGTGTCTGCCATTGAGTTAAGGGTCTCGGGTTGAATCTCTGACATGGCCGAAATACTTATCACTGGTGAAATGTTGGGTTTCCTCACTTTCCACTTTCATAGTGTTAAGTTAATGGTCGGGGGCTGAATGTTGTGTCTGTTTTATATTTTATTTATATAAGTCATGTGCTGATATAATCAGTTGGTTCAAAAAGTGTATGTTAAATACCTCAAATAAATTAAACTAAGTATTATATATATAGGAAAAACTTGCTCAGATATTCGAATAGTCTTAAGTCGTCAATCTCGCAATAGACTGAATTACCGAGATCGGGGCTATAATCCTTGTTGGGTAAAATAAGGGTAATTTTTCATATATTGCTAATCACCTTACCTCCACGTATATGCGGATACATTTCCTGTATATTCTAATATCCTAATTTATATTCAATTAGATTAAATATACGAATAGTCCAAACATTGGTCATAAAAAATAATCAGGAGAATGCACGTGACCTCCCTTGATATTCCCCCTCTTGTATATAAAAATCTGAGGAAATGTATTCGCATTTAAGTGAAGAAAGAAAGGGAGCTCAATAATAAAAACAATCACTAGGTAAAGCCAACCAGTATTCAAACCCGGACATCCCCGTCACTGACAAACCAGACTAACAAGATTAATGTTTAGACCACTTGCCCACCGGTTGCGAGTACTTGGAGCTAGTCAATTAACATATTTGTCCTATAAAACGGTTTCAAAATAGAAAAACTCTTGAGTTTATTTTTTTAAATTACTCCTCTTCAATCTATCTTTATATATTAACAGCAAGAGAAGTAAACGTTGCTTCTCACCGTGGGTGGTTACGGATGAGGAAAACATTTCGCTAATTGAACGCGGCAATTTACTTACTTAACGGCGGGAGGCAATTAAGACAGAAAACTAATTACTTCCATGTATTTTACCCCCAGGACAACAAACGCTCACCCCCCCCCACCCCTTACCAACACCAACCCCATAGTTCTCCCACCAATTTAATTACCAATACAATATGCTTGTTGATATCTTGAAACCACTATCAGCCTTACACTTACTCCAAACATCAACTAAAAAGGGTGCGCTTTGAACGTAATTCCCCGCTACACGTTTTGATATTGTTTCGTTGACAATGTATCAGGTCATACCCCAACGAGTTGGAACCAATCTCAACCTCTCTTGAATCCATTGTAATAGTAGATAAAGGTAAATTAAGCTAGAGGAAAAGGAGAGTACTGAACTATGTGAATTGGTATTATAGAACAGGTAGTACGGGGGTTTGAATGAGTTGACATTCTCACCTCAAAAGAGTCGATTAATTAAATTAAATTAATTTTACCTCGGTAGATTGGCTGTATTCATTTAGGTTGTACGCTGTGGGGTGGATACCTATTTAAAGCGAAATTGATATTCACTACGCAGGTAACACAGCCATGCAAATTTCTCTGCAGAACACTATGTACTAAGTACTGTGATGTTCTGTTGTGACCTAATTAAAATTGACTTGGGGGTGGGTGGGATAAGGCTATATCTATGTTTCTAACATTTAGTTTTATATAAGAATTTTTACATTTCATGTTTAAAATCAGTTGATTAAACATTTCTATAATTTTATTTTAACTATAAAACTTGAGTGTAAGATGTTTATTAATACCGGTATATGTTGATACATTTTACCTCCATTTGCAGCAGTTTAAAAAAAAATTAAGCCAGCAAATAAATATAAGAATTTCTGAGCGTTTAAAACACGTCTTAGTATTTCAATAGGCGTCCCCATGAATTAAAATAAATATTATTTTATGTTTTATTTTCTGTGATCATTGTATTATTACTCATTATCTTTTTTTCTTAATTATGACATAATATTTAGGTTGAATTTCGACGGTCTAAATTGGCAGTAAGACGTAATATAAATAAAGTGCGTATTGTTTTGTACTCCACTTTTTTCTACCAGTTCAAGCTATTCACGTATTTTTAATTACGTGGTATGGATAAGGATGTTAGAGCCGAAAGCGTGTGTACTCACATTTCGGTGGAGGTTGAGGGAGGTAGCCATTTAGGAAATAAACATTCTCAGTACACCCAACCAAGTTTTAAACTCCTACCTCTCCATTATCTAAAAAAACCCAGTAAGATGAGGCTGGTGCCTTTGTCCGCATTATAGAAAATATGTGTTATATTGTTTGTGGGGGGAGCGGGGCGTGGATGCCCCATTTGCCCTCTCTTAGGTGGGGTAGGGGGATGCCCCATTTGCCTTCCCCTTTGGTGCGCCACTGTCATGTGTTCGCCGGTGCGAGTGCTGGGTTTACTTACTGTTGTTTTTCTATGGATCGAGGTATTTAACTTTTTATTTAAATTCATCCTGTCCGACTCCTTAGCTCAGTCAGTAGCGTGTTTGCCTATTGATCCAAAGGTCTCGAGCTTAATTCCTGGCATGGCCATGTAGCATGTCACCTAAATCAAGATGACATCTACTATTGTAATCCGCAAAAAATGCTATACTACAATAAGGGAAACAGAAGAAGATAATTAATACTGATGTATTTAGCAATAATTTCGTTTGGATTCTACTTACATTATGAGGATGTTCCCAGATACGATCACCATGCTTTCACCAACTGTTCTGCTAGCATGGTGGAAGCAAAGGCGGAGCAGTTTCAACGCACGTCTAACCTCTTGACCTCAACATTGAAGAAAGACCAGACGGTCCTTGGTTCATCGCTAGCGACGCCACAAGCTACGACCACTACGCCCCTAGCGGACTTCCTTGGCAGCTCTTTCTCCACAGTCCCTAAACTCCCTCCCCTCTTTGTTCCTATTCCATTGTTTACGGTGCCCAATTTGTTAGTCAAGGAAAGAGTATATAACGAGAGACTCCTAGGCTCACATTTTGTAGTTCATCACTTGAATATCTTCGATGAAGGAAACTCTGCTCCAGCACCTGTAGAAGATACTGCTGACCATGACGGTTAGGTCGTAGGTGTCACCACCTCGACGCCGAGGGAATATCTCCTATTGATCCAAGTATTTTGTCATTTTCCAAGTCCTTCAGACTTGTTGAGTTAGTTCATATGACTATGTAAACTTTTCCTTAGTCAAAATTGACCAACTTATTTTGTACGTCCATCAGACGAATTTTCTTTAATAAAGTTGATCCCTTTTATTTTGTCCTTCTGACGCTATGTTTTAGTCAGAGAGACTAAACTAAGTTGTAGAGTACAGCTGATTTAATTTTCTGTTTGTCAGAAGTTTTGATAGCTTATGTCTACTATATCCAAATGATATAGCTTAAATACAGGAGCCTTGATCTCTGTATGTAATAGGACCCAGGCTTTAGAGCCCTCTCATTCACAAGTTCTTTATTCAGTATTATGTCCATAAGAATTCTCAATATTACATGACGCCGTGGACGTCATGCTCAGATGTTCATATTTTAAATGGCTACAAGCAGGTTGTCTAACGCCTTTATTTGAGGACCTAGTTAGGTCAGTATTTCACAGCACCATAGTTGGCATATCCTTTTCTGTGGTATTATTTTGGGTGCGCAAAGTGTGGAACACGGCTAAGTTTGTAGGGTGGCCCGCACAGATAGTATTTTCTTTCACCCCTTGAATGGCGCTTCTTATGTTTTAGTATTTAATGTTGGAGTATACTAAACTTGAGGTTTGCCTCAGGCAGTGGGTAATTACATAAATGTACTATTGAATGCTCTGGCAGTTCCCACTGGGAAAGGACCGGCCATAGTACTATTTAGTGTAGACACCTGGTTGCCTTTTAGCCATTTACCGATGTAATGGACAGTCCGTCCTCTTATAATATCTGAAACTTCTTTATTACAAGCCTAGCCAGCTAGCTAGGACGAGCTCCGGCTAATAACTCTAAAGTTGTAAGGTCTGTTGTAACAACTTTATTTGTATCTAATTTACCTTGTTTTTGTTTAGACCCTTCTGGTGTAAGTCAGGCGCTAGCCAGACTTTGTTGGAATCCAATAATCTCCGTTTACCTAACGTCCTTTTGACTGTTGCCGTGTCGTCTTGAACACGTGTTCTCCCAAGCTACGGGAAGTTACTATAACTTTGCCAGAGTCAAACTTAATATTGTTCATTTATGAAGCTCTAGTTTTTCTTACATTCTATTTTCATTTACCTACTGTAACCTGATTTCAATTTTTATGTTATTGAATAATAAATCTATTTTTGTTACCTATTTAATTCTTTCTGTTATAAAATATGTTCCTATCACTCACTCTCATGTATAAAAGTGTAACCACTCTGGTAGGAGGCTGCAACCAAAAACTTATTATTGGTAAAATGTAGGTTTTACCCTTACATAGCAATAAATTAACGGGCGGGGACTGGATGTTGTGCTTGTCCTAGTTAGATTGTAAGGCAAATGAAGCTACGACAGGTCTAGCAAGCCGATAGTGAAAAATATAATTCTGGCTTGAATAAAAAATTGACCTATACCACAGGCTGGAAACAGTAATGGATGTAAAGTAACTTTAACTTTAGCCTAAGGGCTACTAAGTTATGTATGTGACTAGAATATGCAAAAATCGTGGATTAAAGCATATTTGAAAATAATTTTCATTAATATCCACTGAGATCATATTACCAACCTGCCATCAACGGAATCAAATTACAAGATAACCCTAATGCCTTATACAGCATGGCCATTCTTGGCCAACACCGAGCTTTGTAAACACATTTTATTATTACTTCAACTAAATACTGAACAAATACACAATATAAGCCTAAAGCCAGGAATATAGTATTTGAACGTTAATATAAACCCATACATAAATAGTAAATTATCAATTTTATCCATATCACGCATTCTTATTAAACCACTAAGAATTGGTTCAAACAATTGTTATCCCACAAAAATCAAGTTTTTTTTAATATTTTTAAATTATTTAAAAAGGAAAATTATTTTGCCAAATGTATTGGTTTGAACTAATATTGGTGTCAATTAAATTTCTAGTCTTAAGACAAAGATGTGTTTTCAAAAGAAGGTTGGATTTTTATCCTGTAAATTGGGAATATTTTAATTGAAGTATCCCACAAGTATCGTTTGCTGTAGTTTCATCTTGAATGCAACCATCCCGATGCCACTTCACATTTTATGAAAAAAATTATTGTCAGGAAAACAATATTATGAAATTGGTAAAGAAGATGGAACGACCAGAATTTCCATACAGAGAGAAAGGGGCAAGATGGATCGCCAACTCTAATATCTTAAGCCTAGAGGGTTTGTAAATTAGTCTTTAAAAGGCTGTGGTTACTGTGGAAGTCGAGTTCGCGTAAATACACCCGTATTTGCCCGAATGAAATAAACATGTGTTGCACAATGGGGATGGTTACATTAGAAGCGAATTGGTCGCGCAAGTACGCGCGAATCGCTAGAAGCTCAAATAAGTTTGTTTCATTCGCACGAATGAAATTTATCTCAGAGATTTGGGCATGATGAAAGTGGTAAATAGTAAAAACATGGAGCTTGAAACACTTTTAGTTTGGTTTTAGAGATAAGGGTTTTGTGGGATCAGTTATATGTACTAAAAGACATTAGGTAGTACGGTATTCGTGAAATTTGGTGGGTTGAGTGGATAGCTAGATAGCTATTCATATAATACATAGTAATCACCTAAATTGCATTAAGAAAAAAAAGGGTTGACCCAGTATTCTTTAAAATAAGGAACTTTAAATAATTATTTTCTAACAATTACTATTTTAAGGTGGGATCCATTTATTTAAAACAAATGGCTATACCAAAACATTTTCGCGTGATTACGCTTCCAGTGTAACCACAACCTAAAGGTTGAACGAGTGCCATACTAGGATAAATATGTCAACAATTCGGGCTATCAATTAAGAAGAGTTACTCACTGCCAAGAACTATTCAAAGTGTTTCTTCAGTTGATATTTTATTCTTTAAATATTGAAAAATAAACCTGGACACGGGAATCAAACCCAGGACCTTTGGCTTAGTACGACAATGATTTACCTATTGAACTATCCAGGAGTCGTCTCAGGCCCAGGGTCATTATTCACACATATTTTAAGGCAGAGTCTATGATGGACGTGTGGAAATTGTCAACCAATATACAGTCAATGCTCTAGACACCTCGTAGGTGTCATTTTTAAATTAAAAGTACATGCTATTTAGATGCGGCTATAACCGCAAATAACAAATACAATAGCGTTGCTATTTAATCCAACTGATGTTTAGTTTTGACGTGTTTTGAAGTAGCAATAGCATGTATCAGTGGGCATACATGCTAAGGCGTTGTCCTCGTCTGGTCCAGTTTGCCAGTGACGAGTAGGTCGGCACTCGAATATCAGCCAGGTGTACTCAAGAAAGATAATTCTAAATAGTTTTACACTCCCCTACCAGGCAAATACTGGTACAATTCTTATAAATTCTACTTTTATCATGAATCTACATATATATCACGTATCACTACCCACTCTGCCAATATGTACATTTAAATTAATGGGATAGGAATGAGGAAGGTAGAATTTAGAAGAAATGTACCCGAATTTGCGTTCATTTAGATTGGTAAGGAAACCACCTCTAGTAAACCCAGCTGAAATTCAAACCCCACTCTGCCATGACTAACGATTGAATGGATCACGAGAGTAATGCCTTAGACCAAGAGACCACAAATGAATGCTACTTTCCCTATCCTTGCTCTATTTATGTAAATATACAGATAGATCATACGGGTAGTAAGACGAAGACACGATGTCAAAAAAAATAAAGATACAAAGTATTTTCTTTTCATCGGTCTTCAGCGTCTTACTGGCTTTTCAGGCTTTCCATAAATATTTACATTAATAAGATAGGATGAGGAAAGTGGAATTTTGATATTTAAAAAGGTTAATTTATGTGTGGGAAGAGTGGTAAATATTTAGGCGAAAAACATCTTAGCAGGATGCACCAGGACGGGACTCGATCCATGACCTTCCTGCTACCAGCAAACCAGAAAAGATTAAATTGACACCTTGGCCCATGTTCCTGCCTGTGCGAGATAGGTATATGTTGATGTAGGCCTAGTTAAAAATTTATTATTATTTATAGGAATATGCTGCAGTTTTTCGTTTTAAAACAATAACAGTAAACTTATAATATTCTTAATTGAATTCATACGAAGCTAATTTCTATGAAAAAAAAAATATTTTCTTTTCTGTAAAACAGAAAAATATGGTATTCAAACAAAAATTCCTTAAAAACTTTATTTTATTTGTCTGCAATAAATCATCTGTAAGACTCTATATTTTAGACAGATCAGACATCAAACAGCTATTGTTCATCGAACTCAAACTCCTTTAGACAGATTTGTATTCGATACGTTTCAGCCATTATTTTTTACTATCGTCTAGCCACAAAGTTGGATTCTGGTTACAAGTAATTTTACGCTGACGACGTGGTCTGAAGACGACGCCAACTTTGTGGATGTGGTATTAATAGTGTTTCGACAAAAGGAATAAGGTTTTGTTCGAAGATCCTAGGGGTAGGACTACTGAGGGCGGGTGACTACACATATCTCGCTATAATTTCATGCATTGCACTCTATATAATCGTGTCCATTTTGTGACCAAACATTTTTATTGTTTCATGCCTGCCATCTCGTCAAATAACGTCATAGCAAAGAACTAGTCACATGAATTTGGCGACGCGTGACATCGCCAAGTGTGAGAGTTGGGTTTAAAATTTAGGCTTTCTAAAAATATTTTCAGTAGCTAGAACACAGTTGACACAGGCTATAAGTTTTTTTAATTCCCTCACTTTTCCAGGCTTACCATATAACAAGAATGTTAGTTCCTCTAGTATTTTAAATGCAAAGCTAAACAACAACAAAATGATTATTTTCACAGCTCCCTGCTAAATTACTGATACATAAATATTTAGTCAAGACAAACATATCAGTGCTCTTCGCAAAATCTAGTGAACTGTAGATAAAACTAACAGTTTACGTTACGTTGTGTTATTCTAGTTAATATCTCAGATATTATTGAAAATGTTTAAAGATTAGGTTGACTTTTGAGAATTTCCCTGACTTTTCTTTGACTTTTCTAAATTTTCCTTGTTTTCCAAGTGATTATCAACCCTGAAGAAATATCACGTTTTGTGGCCACAAAATTTCGTTAATGTGTATGTTTGTTTTTTAAAGTGAAATAGATAGCGTAATTGGTCTAATTATTATTAGTTTGTTTAATTATTTTCAAAAAACCTTAAACGATTACGAGAAAAGGAAGTTCAAAAATTATTTTGTTTGATAATAAAACCTCAAAAATATGTCACATGTAGAATGTTTTAGACATAAAAATACAATATCAACATCTTTGACATAGAATTATGAAAACTGTAATCAGTAAAAAGTATTATAGTTATGTATGATAAAAACATTTTTTCTTAAATCTGAATTTACCTACAGGATTTTTTTTTATTTGTTTTTCAAATAAATAGCATTTTGGTTTTTTCTGACAAGTTGCCAAATTATTGACAAAATCACAACAAAACTTCTAAAATATAGATAAAAATGTTTATTTTTTGACGAAATTTAGTAAAACTATTTACTAAAAGGAGGTGAGAATATGTTTAAGTTATCTACTGAATGCTCCAACCTTATTGAGCTCTTAGTCCTTGATCTATTTCCCTTGTTCACCAATATTTGGATTGAAGGGAGGATAAGTTATAAAAAGGGAACTAAAATTAGCTCAGCCAATGAGATTCAAGAAAACACGAATCTTTTTTGAAGCCTACATTTTTAGCAGTTTATTTTTGGCCATCCCCTCCTTTTTCTATCCTTCCCCTATGTACAGTACATTAACCCAAACAGCAACACACCCTCAACCCCCATCCCCAACCTCTAATTCTCAGAGCCAGCTGGTCATTTTCAACAGCTACTGAATTTTTATTTTATTTAAAATAAGATAAGGAAAATTGACTACTAAAAAGTGTTTGGAAAAGCGATACCTACAAAAAAAACTATCAAACAGATTTTAAAATACCCAATTAGATGGGCAAACTGACAAATATTAAGATCGTCTAGTCTGTTATATAGTCGATGGAGGTGTCAGGATTTTAATCCCAAGCCGGGGTAAGAGTTTTCCCACCTTTCACCCACACAAACGTAATTAAATTTCCTCTAGCATTATGACTACTTAATTTCTACCTCATTAGTATAGTTAAATTCAACAAGTTTACAATAAACAATACCTAGCTTACAGAGACAATATTCTATCCGGGCAGTATATACGGAGGATTGGGATATTTGGGATATTATTTTATAAACAGTATTATATAGGAAAATGCTATGCCGACAATATTCTATCCGGGCAGTATATACGGAGGATTGGGATGTTATTTTATAAACAGTACACCAATATTTGGATTGAAGGGAGGATAAGTTATAAAAAGGGAACTAAAATTAGCTCAGCCAATGAGATTCAAGAAAACACGAATCTTTTTTGAAGCCTACATTTTTAGCAGTTTATTTTTGGCCATCCCCTCCTTTTTCTATCCTTCCCCTATGTACAGTACATTAACCCAAACAGCAACACACCCTCAACCCCCATCCCCAACCTCTAATTCTCAGAGCCAGCTGGTCATTTTCAACAGCTACTGAATTTTTATTTTATTTAAAATAAGATAAGGAAAATTGACTACTAAAAAGTGTTTGGAAAAGCGATACCTACAAAAAAAACTATCAAACAGATTTTAAAATACCCAATTAGATGGGCAAACTGACAAATATTAAGATCGTCTAGTCTGTTATATAGTCGATGGAGGTGTCAGGATTTTAATCCCAAGCCGGGGTAAGAGTTTTCCCACCTTTCACCCACACAAACGTAATTAAATTTCCTCTAGCATTATGACTACTTAATTTCTACCTCATTAGTATAGTTAAATTCAACAAGTTTACAATAAACAATACCTAGCTTACAGAGACAATATTCTATCCGGGCAGTATATACGGAGGATTGGGATATTTGGGATATTATTTTATAAACAGTATTATATAGGAAAATGCTATGCCGACAATATTCTATCCGGGCAGTATATACGGAGGATTGGGATGTTATTTTATAAACAGTGTTATATAGGAAAATGTTATGCCGACAATATTCTATCCGGGCAGTATATACGGAGGATTGGGATGTTATTTTATAAACAGTGTTATATAGGAAAATGTTATACCAGTTTTGAAAAGATTTTCAAATTAATTTTAAAACTTCAATTAATCTATGGCATTAGGAACTTGAAAGTTCATCGTCCCATTACAAAAGTACGCCACCTATCTTGAGCTAGCTATATCAAGTCCTTCTCATTACACCCTATTTCATTCAGGTCCATCCTAATGATATCCTCCCACCTGGATCTTCCCATTGGGTTTGCCAGTCAGTACCCTGAACGAGATTCTATAATCTCCCATTCACGCCGCATGTTCTGCCCACTGTAACCTACGAGTTTTGATTATCCTAACAATGTCATGTGTTGTATTCAGATTATGTAACTTGAAATTATGTAACCTACTCTAATCCCAAGTATCTTTATTCCATTTTAGGTCAAGTATCTTCCTTAGCACCTTGTTTTCGAACACCCTAACTTTAGTTTCGTCATGTAAGGTAAGAAACCATGTTTCACAACCATAGAGAACAACTGATAAAACAATTGTTTTGTATGTTCTTAGTTTTATATTCCTTGACAACAGGCGAGATGTTAATAACTTGTTAACCGAGTAATAGCATACCTTTCCCGGCTATATTATTTTCATAATTTATAATCTAAATGTTCCTAAATACTTAAAATCATTAACTATGTCAAGTGATTTATTGTTATAACGCCAATTTTTCTAGGGTACGGTTGGGAGGAGGGGGTCCGTTAGAAAATTATACTATATTCTTAGCAAATTAAAGGTTTTTGTGCGTAAATATGCCTCCCTTCCTAGAGAGGGTCTATAACATTAAAAACTAAGTTATTCTTTAATGAAGCAGATTGATGAAATGAATTTAAAAGCTTAAATTAGACCTGCATTTCCCCCACCCGAATTTACCCCACCTGAACTTGTATTTATTTTAATTAAATCAATATTCCAAATTCTAATCCAAATTTAATAGAAACGATCTTTTGGAAAATACAAACATGTTTTATCTCTGCCAAAAATGATAATATTTAGCTATATTATCTGTGTTATATTATAGGTATTGATATTATCTATCAAACGTGATAGCTAATTTATTGTTATAACGCTAATTTTTCTAGGGTACGGTTGGGAGGAGGGGGTCCGTTAGAAAATTATACTATATTCTTAGCAATTAAAAGTTTTTGTACGTAAATATGCCTCCCCTCCTAGAGAGGGACTATAACATTAAAAACTAAGTTATTCTTTGATGAAGCAGATTGATGAAATGAATTTAAAAGCTTAAATTAGACCTGCTTTTCTCCCACCTGAATTTCCCCCACCTGAACTTGTATTTATTTTAATTAAATCAAGATTCCAAATTCTAATCCAAATTTAATAGAAACGATCTTTTGGAAAATACAAACATGTTTTATCCCTGCCAAAAATGATAATATTTAGCTATATTATCTGTGTTATATTATAGGTATTGATATTATCTATCAAACGTGATAGCTACAGGTAACATTACTTGATGTATGGACACTTGAATATATATCTAGTAGCCTTTCACAACTGTCAGATAAGGTTCTTCCTAAGAAAATTAAACTAATGGTAAAAATTATTACTAAATAAGTATACACCTCTAATGTAAACACAAAGTACTAAGGTGCATCAATTCGCATTGCTTTATAGAGAAACAAAACCATAACTTCTGAAACTTTTCTAAAACAAGCTTAGAACTATGTTAAACCTAGGCTTCTATTTCGAGAACTTTTATGCTTGCAAAGGCAGTGCCGGCACAAACCCAAAGAGTTAAGCCCCAACTGTAACCGGCTGAAACGTAATACTTTTATCCTCTTATAGGCTTTTGGAAGTAGCGGCAATCAATATTGCCATGACTCTTTGTCATACATAAAAATGTTGCGGCTTAACCTTGCGCTAAAACGTGTGTACTGTGGAAACATTTTGGTTAAGGACTATGTCGCGCATGCGCAGCGGTGACTAAAAACCCAGACGGTGGAGTTCAATAAGAAAAACAATCAAGAGTTTATGTGACTGAAGTGCAGTACAGTACACTTACTAGTTCAAAGAATTAGCAATTTTACCATTGATGGCGTCACAAAACGCCAAATAAAATGTCATCACTATACGAGAAGAAGTATTTCATGATAAATATTGATACTGTAGTAGGCCTGCATTTAATCAGTTTAAGCTACAGGATTCAAAAATTTCACTTTGTAAAATACAGTAAAATATTATATTAGCCTTTCATTTATTCATGCTGTTTTGATTGAAAATTAACTTATTTGCGAAGCAGAGACGCCTAAGTTAATTTTAAAAGTAAAGCTAGCTAACCTTATAGTAATCCCTTAGTTCGTTCCAAAGATATCCACGCCAGTTGAAATTTCATGAGAGCGGAATGGCGTTTAAATTCGATTTTTTTTTAACATATAGTTCGTTTCAAATGATAATTAGAGCTAATCAAATTCCAATTTACTGACATGTTTGGATTTTATCTTGTTTACAATAAATGCAACGTAGATTAATTAACAAGACACAACTTGGAAAGTAAAAACAAACAAAATGGAGGTGACACCATCACCTGTACGTTCGCTTTTTGAGAACGCCATCTATGTAAATGTTTAAAGTGACGCTTGATAAATGGGGTTGTTTGTCGTAAGTTGAGGTACTTGGTGTTTGTGGAGAACACTGATGGAACACAGGAGTCCAACACTTCATCGCCAACAAACTGGTTAGAAGTTTACTATATTTTATTATTATTAGTTTTTTTTAGCATCGTGTCTTACTACCGGTTCAAGCTACACGCATATGTACTAGTTAGACTAGTGAACTAGGGATTAGTAAGATTGAGCTTAGAGGAAGTGTACCCCGAATTTGCATGGAGGAAGAGTGGAAAAACATTTTGGGGAAATCAACAAGTGATTACTTACGTGCATAAACATTTTCTTCGTATATAACAGTAGAATTATATCAATGGTTTTCTAAAGATTTTTTGGAGGTTATTCACAGGGTTGCCTAGCCGTCAAGTAGCAGCAAGTAGAGATAGGATTAGTCACGAGACAAACAAAAACATAAATTCTAAAATAATTCAATCGTCCATCACAAATATTCATTTTAATCTTGAAGAAGGGTTTTTTGCTCACAAAAAAAAATAGATTTCATATAATAAGGCTATTTGTGAAAATGTTCTTGAAAGCATGGAGATATAAAAAAAGAAGAGCGTTATACAAATTCAAATCACATGTTGTGCAAGGCGCAACATTGGGATGATAGCACAAGCGTTGTGACTGAAAGGGGGAGTGTCAGGTGAAGGTAGGCAAACTGCTTAACAGGGTGAATTGCTCATGGTCAAGTTGTTACGGTGAGGGGACGTAGCGCGTAGGCCCCAATAATTAAATGGGCGGGATCATAAAACTGTGTGACTTGGGACTCAACCTGCACAGCGCCTTTTTTAAATAGACCCAGCAAGCGATACCGTCAGCCTGTTATCCCTTCATTAGGAGTTCCATCTGTCATTACGGATAGGAATTTTGTTTCTAAATTGAGTCTAAAGCCATTTATAATTTGTTTTTTTAAATTGACGACTTTTCAAGCAGAGTAAAGAAAAATTTTGGCGCGTTTTCGTATCCGTTTGGGGTAAGGTTTATGCACACATATATATTAATTACGATAATATGGTAGAAATGAGAAAGGTAGAGCTGAGAAGGAATGAACCAACATTTTCGTAGAAACAGAATGGTAAACTATCTAGGATTAACAGCCCTCTAGTATACCCTACCTCTCTGACCCAACAACCCAGATTAAATGAGCATGACATTTCGACTACATAGTCATTGATGTGGACTAGTATACATATTACCTTCCCCTTCCCCCTCCGTTATTTACTCGAAACCATCCATCTTGACTGTCATCAATATTTACGATAAAAGGATAAGGAAATTATAATATATAACCTTCCATTTGCGTAGAGGAAAAGTGGGAAAATATCTAGGGAATAACGCTTCAGTTCACCAATTCATGACTCAAACCCCGATCTCACAATAATCGGCTAACCAGACAAGATGAGATGGACGCTTCTGTCCTCGTGATCCATGGGTAAAGGTCCACATGTATCGATTTAATTATATCTATTTAAAATTGTGAGTTGTATTTATTTTAAAATAAACATTTTTCCCCCCCAACCTTAGATGTCTCCTGGTAAAATGTGAACTCGCCCTTGTTTTAATTAATGTGTGTTAAGAGAAGCACCACAAGTTTTATTTTTTTTCTTGGAAAGCAGAGGCTGATGTACAACATAATACTCCGCTGGAGGTTATCGATACGTATGAACAGAAGACAGTTGGTAGAGCCAGAGCAGAGAGTGAATCGGGAGAGGGGGAGAAAGAGAGAGGTGGGCAGTGAAGCGTGGCTTGATTCCAGGGAAAAGAAGGGGGGTGGGGGGGGGGAGGTATATTCTGTGTTACCTGCTCCGAATTCTCGGTTGGTGTGTCTACAACTGCTAGCCTTCGTGAAATTAAAAGAGACAAACTCATCTCCATATATTGATTGTGTGAATATATTTAATCGTCTCTAAACGTAATGAAAAACTACAATCTGCCTTTTAAGAGTGGAAATTAACCTAAAGGTGAAGTTGGCATGAGTTCTTAAGCGTTGCTAAGCTTACTTTAAATAATAGGCTACTAATTTAATTGTGTGTGACATACATGTTAATCTAATTTAATAATATATTTCTTAGATAATTTTTAGTTTGAACTCGAATTTAGATCTTAGAAACCAAGCTAATCGTAAGAAGTTAAAGTTAACATAAACATGTTTTTTACACAACATTACACAAATTTTGATTTTACTTCCATTAATCCTAATGTTGCTAACAAAAATAGAAAGTATACTTTAAGTTTAACATTATTATATTTTAGTAAAGTAGATCCATATTCAATTGAAGACTAGCCAACACCATTGGGGCCACACGGCTTAGGGCGTTAGGGTCACAATAAACTGAACTAATGGTGATATATATCTAAAATTTTAATCTAAACCAGCTGTAATGGGGAAGGTGAGGGGTTAATATACAATTTATACTATAAAATATATTTTAAAGGTACAAAGATGCTCACAAGGTAAAAGGGAAAAGGTTTGTAGTCCCACAGACCCAGTTGGAATATTAAAATAACATTCATGGAGATATTTCAGTTACTCCAGATGATGTACTTGACGGTTTAGTGAAGCGTCCACGTGACTTGGAGTTTGTTTGGGAAAAAAAAGTATTAGCATGATTATGAAAGATTAACATTTGTATCATGTTAATAGTTTATATTTTAATCTTATATTATCTATATAGTCTATGCAGTGCATATGACATATACACATTATTTTGAATTTTAAACACCTCTTCCCCTACATTCACGACCCTACCCCAATAACTAAAATTAGAGGATACCTAGCCCTAGTATCCAGAAGGTTTAGTAGCTGTAAAATAGAACACACAGAACTGCAATCTAATATGTCTAGGCACATGCATTTGATCGTACTTTGTTGTAGACATAATATATCTTGTTTCTAGATCTACCTCACTTGTGAGAAAGTAATACATAATAATCGTTCATGCTAACTTTGAGTTTCTCTGACACCCAAAGACTATTTGACATAAAAGAAAGGTACCCGCATTTGTATGGACTACCTGTCACTGGTAAACCAAACTATATTTAATTTTACATTTAATCGGCGTACTTACCAATACGGGTTGTAGGAAATTGTATACATGAGAATAAATAATATGCTTTCACTTATCAATTAACTAGTGGATATAATAAAAGAGTAATTATTTTATAACTAAAATCAGTAATTTTTTATACAGTATTATCATTTTGATTTGCCATTTATTTATCAACTTTATTATAAAAAGTTAATTTTTAAATAACATTCTTTAAACTCAAATATATTATTATAAAAACTAAAATAATTGTTGGTGCTTATTTCACTATTCGATTAAATGCTATAGGTAGTTGATAGGTCGCAATATAATGTACAGTACAGTTAAAAATACTTTCCTTCATACGTATGATTATTTTTTTAAATCCTTGTTTTCATTTTTAGAAACACAATTTTATACACTAAAATAAAAAATAAAATCGCTTTATTTTTTTCCATAATATTCTTTAAATGAGTGAAAAGGCATAGCAAAAACGTAAAGCATTTGTTGGCACAACATTAATAAAGCTACCATAATTTAAAAAGGAATACGGTCATAAACTCGCATCTAAACAGTAAAAGTAATTAAGTAAAATTTGAACTAAATGGTTTTAAAGTCAAGACATGGGCTATCAGAGACATATAAGAAAATACCCGCATCGGGTCATGTGGGGACTAAACATAAAACTCCTTTAGTCTGGTTTTCCATTGACGGGGAAGGCTTGGGTTCAAATCTGGGCTAGGTGTACTGAAGGTTTTCTTCCCCTAAATGGTTTCTGAATCTCTTTATACGCAAATGTAGGTACATTTAATCAAAAGTATACCTTTTACTATCCCTAAATAATTAGTGTGTTTAAATACAAATAATCCCTACTGATATTAAGACGCAATAAAAAAACTTAGTTTCTTTATTTTGATCACTTCGGGGACTTACGGTCTTCATTCTTATAAATAAGACTGGACATGAACTCTACTTATAAAAACTCCAGAGAATGAACGAGTAAAAGAAGAATAAAGATGTTTAGGTCTGGGAAGACGATGAAGATTACAAAAACGTTTCGGAGCAATTTTTCCCATCATGCCCTTCCTGTGGACGCAAAATATCGTAGTTCAGTGTACTGCTTGCTTACCGTACACTCGGGATAAGAACAAACTAAACTCGTAAAACACTCGAAAATTATCTACCACTTTAGGCTACAACGCAACTTACTATACATATTACATACTACTCACATAATTACATTAATATGCAAGGATGAGGATGGTAGAATAAGGAAAAAGTGTGCCAGCATTTTTGTGAAGTAGTGGGAAGTGGTTGTTATTAAACATCAGTACAATCAACCAGAAACTACAAACTTTTTAAATGAAAAGAAGTTGTCATTAAATTCCAGGACTTACTTGACAGATATCCAAGAACTATTGAGGTCACCATGTGAAGAAAATTAAATTCCATGTTTTTATTGGGGTAATATTTGATAAATTTTGTGGACCAAAAAATGTTTTGATACAAAAACTGAAAAAACACTTATTTTTATTCGTGTCCCCTACATCCCTAATTGCTAAACAAAATTAGGAAAAAGAGATATATTTATAAAAATTTATTAAAGTTAATTAAAGTTAATAGACCTAAAGAAATTTAAGTAGGTTCCTAACAAATTTGGTTTGGATTGATATAAATGTATTTTTGAGCGATTATTTAGCCTTACCTTTATATATCTTTTATAATGTTGTACGGTACCTCGATTTCTAGCTTTTGTTTTATAGTGTTACAAATTTATACAATTTTAATTTATTTTAGTACATTTTATTTGATACCTAACTTGCTTCATAAAATATAGTAGAATAGCTATTTTTCAAAATTTGGACATCCCATGTTTAGGTAATTTGGATAATACGAATAATATGTATAGAGCGACGTTACCCCAATAAAATACTATGGATCTAGCTTATTTAGTTGAAATTAGTATGAAATGTATTTTTAGCTAAAAGTTTATCCTGTTCCTTACACTTTAATAAAATTGCATTCTAATTCTAATTTTTTATTTGAATTATAATATCCCCATTAAAAATCTGATTTAGTTTATAAAAAATGAATCCTAATAGTTTATGTTGACATTGAAACGCTAATATTGATTAAACGTATTTTTACTAGATTCACTGACACTTTGGAAATAGCAATGTGGGTCTTAAATTTGAGATAAGTATTTAAAAGCTAGGCCTTTATTATCAAATAAAAATATATACTGTATGTCTTAAGTTTGGTTGAAAGTTAAAAAAAAAATTTGAATTTGAATTAATTTTTGCCCACTTTACAAACATTGCTTTAAGATATTAACACCATTATAAATTTTTATAAAAGTTTGGCGAATACTATTCGATGTTTAAAGCTTTCCCTTATTTCTAACATTTTAAACTTTAAAAAAGTATACACTTATCTCAAGATGAGCCTAACACCACACCATACCACTATCGCAGTAGACTAGACTACCGATGATGGAGATATCTAGGTTCGTATCTCGGTCAGGTGTACTGAGGATAATTTTTCCAAAATTGTTTTCCACTATATCCTCACGCAAATGTGCGTGCACCTCCTCTAGATATAACCTTCTTCACCTCTAAAACCATTAACTTGATCATGTAGTGAGATGCAGTGTTAAAAAAAAGAAGCCACAAAAGGTATAAATATACTGAATTTGGTAAAGATCGGTTTTATTACTAACTTTTAGAAATTTTGTTGACCTCCAAACAAATTTAAAAAAAACTGTATTCTATGATATGTTTGACAGTCTTTATGACCCCTATACTTCGTGTTAGCTTTCAATCACCAAGCATTATTATTATTATTATTATTATTATTATTATTATTATTATTATTATTATTATTATTATTATTAATATTTCTATAATTTTTTGACATCGTAGTCCCATTTAGTAAATAGAGTCGTAAGATTTATTTATTAATTTTTCTAGAAAATTGCGGTTCAAAGGTAAGATCAAAAATTAATACCAGGGGAGTCTTGTCCAGTCCTTATGAAAGTTACAAATCTGATCGAGATTGATATATTATTAATCTTAAGATTGCGATAACACGCACAGACACTGACCTACAAAGTCATCACTTAAGTCCTGTTCCCTGTTACATCGAAAACTTTTTCTAAATAAAATGAAAAATGAACAAATAGGAGCTTAGTCGCAATCTCGGTTCTGTGGCTTTGCGGACATAAAAAATAAGTCGTTCAGTATGTAAAATGACATTTAAACGTGTGTGAGCATAATCCGATTACATTTCATGCATTCGTGTTTTAAATGAGATTACTCCGGATATGTGCTCATTCATTTAGTGAGATCCACTCATGATAAAACCAACTGAGTTTTCAATTTTTCGCTGTGCATTTTCAAAGTCTAGTTAATGGTAAAGATTTTTGGAGCGTTATGTGCTGTGTGTCACCCATTGTTGAAATCATTCTAAGCTACCTAGTTTCGAATCTCTGTGAGGTCAAATACTAAATTTTTATGTGGTGTGAAGGCGAATCTAATTTAACCATAATTTTGATTCTAGCTCATGCTAGGCCCCAAATTATCATTTATTTATAATAGTCATTTTAGCTCACCCACACCAATAATCACATGGTCTAAGGTGTCAGACTCTCAATTTGACTGTATTTCCTGTAACATTGAGATTCAAATCTCGGTTAGAGGCACTGTGGGCGTGATTAACGAATGATTTATAGGTATTATTCTCAATCATTATGTAACCTAGTTTGGGTGCATTAGCCCCCTGATTTCCTCCTCATATTTAGGCCTAAGATCAACCCGTTAGTAGTTAATAATAAAATGAATGTTACGAAACAATCGTACATCCTTGGTCAAGCTGGCTTTTATAGTTTGGAACTAAATTTTAGAAAACAGACTATCAGTAAACTTTCCTCTTTCTACACTAAACAAGTTATTTGTTATATAAGCTATTTGTTATATAAAGCCCTATCCAGGTACCCATCTTGAATCATATCATTAAAGACGTTTCTAAATAATTTAAAAACTTTTTAAGTCATCTGTAAAGACAGTTCAATTTTCATAGGATGACAGATAGAAAAATTACTAGATATACTTTAACGCAGGGGTCCTCAATTATTTTTGACGTAGGTCCGTTTTAAAAACTCGAGATACATCCGCGGTTAACAGTGACTCAAGTTCAAGCCCTACAGGGCTGTACTAATTCAAAAACGTGATTTTCTTTCCTTTTAGTTATTTTACTTATTTATTATCACCGGCCTTCCATGTCTACTACCCGCCCATCACTGAAATAGTATCATTTATTCTGTTTATCGCTATCTCGTCAAGATCCTTAAAAATGTATCTGCGGTCCGCCATTTGGTGACCACTGCTTTAACGTATCCATTCGTCAATTAGTGTGTTCTGCAGATAACTCTAATGGTATTAACTATCAATAAGGTAACACTAATATTATAGAAAAATGTTATCAATATTGATCACAATTTTTTTTTATAATGTTTCTTACCATGAAAATTGGACTGTAAGTTTAATTTTAGAACTTAAATTTTTCCCGGAAGTAGGCTATATGACAATATAAAATCTAAATATCAAATGTAAACTAAATATATAAAAACAATTTTGGTTGTAGCACCAGATATGGATAGACGGATAGACAAAATTGCGAAACCCACATTTAGAGTTCGGGGGCATCTAAAGCGTCAAGATACATGATCTCAATGTAGAAAATTTTCATAGCTACAATACTTTATCTATATGAGAAAGTAATAATACGAAAAGTGCTTACATAATTTGGTTATTAAATATCGCATTAAGTTTTACAATTATAAATAATACTCTTATTAGGTTTAAAAAGTTAAAGTTGACCAAAATTAGTGTTTGGTAACGTAAATAAAACAAAGAGAAATCGACTAATTAATCTAACAAATGGCTACCAAAGAACACATTGTGTTAAATGGTGATTAGGTTCATAATATGTATAGTAAATTCATTTTATGACTCGTTACATTCGCTGGGTATTTAAATGAGTATGGTGATTATGGTATTAATCAGGATTAGCAGTTAACGAATTTCTCAACAACGACGTGGATTTAGGCCGTCAGTCTCTAACAAATTACCGCGAAATAACGGATAGCGGTCGGTATTCAAAACCGATCTTTGTCGGCGAGGTCAATCCTCCCCCTTTCTATCCTCCTGAAATAACAGCTTTTATCAGGGTTTGGAAAAATATAGTGGGATTATCATACGGTGAGTTCTCTGACAGGAAACAAGCGTTAAGATGGGAGTGTATAGAACAAAAGTTAAGGGCGGCAGTTTTTATGCAGTTTTTTATAGCAAACCTATATTTTTTTTTGGCAAAAATTAATAAATTATTGCTCCAGTAGAAACATAGAGTTTGATATCACATGGTGGACTCAACAGTTTTTGAACATCTGTCATGATCTTAGCAGCATTAGATGACAAACCTTTTAAATGAGGAGAAAAAAATTGTCATTAAATTTTTAGGACAGCCTTGACAGATTTTCAAAAACTGTTCACATTCCCCTGTAAAGAAAATCAAACTATATTTATATATTGGAGAGTTATTTGATTTATTTAGAAAAAAATGTTTTGTTATAAAACGGAAAAAATACTTCTCTTAACTAGCGTTCCCTACACTCCACCCCCACCTTAATAAAACTAATTTAATGACATTCAAACGTCGAATCATAATGCTCTGAGGATGTCACTTTTGACAGATGGTAGCAGTGCTGATAAAATAATATTAATAAAATTTCAAAAATAACATCAACTGCAAACAAATATGTTGACTTTTTTATTTCTTATGTAGATAAAGTGTTGTAATCGGGAAAATGTTCTACCTGGAGGTTATTATGGATCTTATAAGTGTTATGTGCCATAAAAAAATGGGGGTCTTGCAATTATGTTTGTCTCTTTAGCAGTAGTTTATTCCAGCCCTTAAATTAAGGGTAAGTAACTGACTGGATCTTATTGAAAATTTTCAAAATACCTTATTACAAATTTATATCTGTATCTGGGAAATGAATACCATAAATTAAGAACGCTTGTTGTTTATAACTAAATGGTATGGTGTACTACACAGAATTTCTCTCCCTATTTTCTTAATTTTGAGACACTAGCATAAATTACCTGGCTTTACCCTGGTAAAAAGAGTAAAAAGGGCAAAAAGGGTCCAAAGTAAATACAATAAAAAGGGTAAATATCGTAAAACCAATAAAAAAGTAAAAAGACAATAAAGGAAAGAAGGTACTATTATTTAGAGTATAAAGCGTAGAAAGTTAATGCATTCCATTATTTTTTAGCTTTTTTAAAACACTTTTAAGCTACTCATCTTACATCGTTTACCCTTTTACACTCTTAGTGTTTTACCCCTCTTCCCCTTTTATCCTTTTTGCACTTTTTGCCCTTTTTATTCTTATCTCTTATAGCCTTTTTTGCCCGTTTGATCCTTTTTACACTTTTTACCATCCTACGCCCCTGATTAATATCTTTTAAAATTCGAATGGATTTACTTTTTATCATTTTTGAATTTTTTGCTTTGCTTGAGAGAAATATCTTATGGTAAAAAAGTTAGAAAAGGTTTTAAAGCGTACAAATTAAATCAAATATTAAAAAAAAGTTAATTAATAAATGGTACGGAACTCCGCACGGACTTTCTCGATCTACTGTTTAAAAATGGAAATATTTACTCATAACTTGTGATATATGTAAAACTACACATTATACACTAGCAAACCCAAGCATAAATTGACCTATACTTATGTAAAACCTTTTTTGAGACCCAGTTTTAAATTTTATATTCTTATTTTTAAAGAATTATTGTCCTCATTTGTATGTTTGGACCAATGAAAAAGATTAATATTGGGTCCACAAGGGTCAACACTTCGTATTAAAATTTTGACTTCCAATCGACATTTTATTAGGTGTTGCACATCTTCAGGTCAGCGCATTGCTATTAAATTCCTCATTTATAAATTTTGACCTATAAAAATTTTTTTTTGACTATTGAGTCTAAAATGGAGATAAATCATTGATGTACAAACATTTCTCCTAAGAGGTTTAAGGAAAAATAACATAAACTTTTTGAGAGACATATATACTCTATGGCATTGGAGAATCATTGCGTTAAAATTTAAGTAGTATGTCTTTACAACTAAAGTTCACAAAATTGTATTCATATATTTGCCAATATCTCAGAAACTGTTTGTTTTATAAAAATGTATTTCGTATAAAAGTTTTCAATTTTTAATAGTACTACAATTTTGCAATGATAAGTTATTTAGTATCTCAAATAGTTGCGGAAATTTCCACTTCTGTAAAGTACCCTAAAAGTCATTTTCATGGGAAAATGAAAATAGCAAGTTTATTTATAATCTTAATCAACGCCTAGATACGAATTTTAATCAAAATCGTTAGAGCTGATTTTGAGAAAATCGATTTTTTTCTCTTTTCGTCCTTTATAAAACTACTCTCAATTTTAAACTTTAACAGACACACAGACAGATGGCATCGCAAAGACCAATTTTAAGGGTTCGGGGGGCTATGAGATGTCGACATCCATCAATATTTCAGGCTAGATTTTTTTTACGGTCGCAATACTTAACCTTTAGCGTTCGAAAAGTTAAAAAATATATATATTTGCGTATAGCTTGAAAGTTATTTGTTTTGTAAAAATATGTTTCGAATAAAATATTTGTATTATAAATATATATACATATTTGTAATGATAAGTAATTTCATATCTCAAATAGTTTCGGAGATATGATTAAAAAAATGAGAATTTACACGTCAGACCGGAGCCCTTAAAGTCATTTTGCTGAAATATTGAGAGTGGCCATTTTATTTGGAATATTTATATATGTTTAGAAATGAAATTTAATCAAAATCGTTTGAGCCAATTTTTAGGAAATTGACTTTTTCTCTCTTTGCCCTTAAGTAAACTACCCTTAATTTTGGGGGTACATATATAATTCCAAAAACCCCTTGGGGCAGCCCTATGAAAACCTTAGATACCAAGTTTTAGCCCGATCGATAAAAAATCTTAGGCTCTAGTTGGAGGTACAGACAGACAGATAGACAGACGGAAATTCAAAAACAACTTTTTCGGATTCATGGAGTTATGAAACGTCAAGATTCATCAAAATCTTGAATTCGATTTTTTTGACGATCACATTACTTTCTCTACCTGTAAGATAGCACGAAAGTAAAAAGGGAAAAAAAGTATAAAAAGTGTATAAAGCAAAAAGGAAAAATTAGATCAAATGAAAAAAAATTAGTTGTATTAATTTCCGAAATCGTATAGAAAATTTATTCAATTTTTTTAAAATCTAAAAATCTTAAGCTCAGATATCCAATCCAAATATATATATATATGTGTGTGTATGTGTGTGTGTGTGTGTGTGTGTGCGCGCGCGCGCGCGTTCGTTTATATCCTAGTAACCATTGGTATAAAAAATATATATTTCAACTAAATATACTTTATTTTGAATACTACTAACATTTAATGTGTTATTTCATATCACAAATAGTAGCGGGGATATGATCAAAATTTGAAATTTCTGCTAATGTAAAGAACCATTAAAGTCATTTTCATGGCTAAATGAGAGTTTCTATTTTGTTTATTTTGTTAATCAGTGCCTAGATACTAAATATAATCAAAATATTTACTGTGGAATATGAGATGATTGACTTTTCTTTCTTTTTGCTCTTGATAAACTTCCCTTGATTTTAGGATTTTACATATAATTCCAAAAACACCTTAACTCCTTAAGACACTAGACACCAAGTTTTATCCCTACTGGTATAATAAATTCTGCTATAGGCTGATGTATGCAGACAGACGGCATCGCTAAAACAACTTTTTTTTATTTCAGGGGTTAGTGAAACGTCGAAATTGATCAAAATCTCGAGCTAATTTTTTTTACTGCCATCACAATACTTCTCTTCCCAAGGGGTCCAGAGAAAGTAAAAATGGGCACTGTTTACTGAAAAATTGTTTTTGGTTTTTTAAATTATTATAAAAATAACTATAAATTTTTTATATCTGACTAGCAACTTGACCATTTATTCACAAGCTTAGGCCGCATAAAGCTATATCAAATTCGACTCCCGTGTCCAGGATGTCATTTTTCACTTCAGTTTTTTTTAGCACCACGTTTTAATAGCCGTTCGGGCTATACACCACTTATGTACTAGTTAAGCTAATAGTTTTTGGAAAAACCACCCTCAGTACACTGGACGGATATTCGAACCTCAATATCCACGTCATCGGCAGTTTGGTCTACTGCGATAATAGAGCGTTAGACCACGCGACCACTGGGCTGGTTCTTTACTTAAGTGAATTTGATTCAGCTATCAGGACTAATCCGGTGGATAGCCACCACGAATCAGTTTGTGATACACATGAATTAATACATCAAATTAGGAAGTTCAACGTTCAGCTGCCATAATTATGTTTATATTTTCTCCATGTACAAGGCTGAGCTAACTGTGGCAATCACAAAACAATTACATCAATTAATAAATTAAAAAGAATAACACTTTCAAATTAAATATTACCTAGTCCGCAAACTGAGTGAAAAAACGAATGCCATATTTAACTAGGCACCATCATAATGTAAATGAAACCAAGTAGTAGTCATTGTCACAGAAACATATTCAAAATTAGAGCATCACATTTCATCAAAGCTTATAGGTGAAATAATGTACTCTGATATGGAAACATACATATTAAATATTGAGCATCGTGATATCGTAAGAAGAACCACGGTTCCCAAGATAAGTCGCCGAGAATTGTTTATTTTAATTGCCATATCGTAATTTACTTCTGCTTTCACAAAGTTAAAGCTGTCCCACCATATCTAAAAGGTTTTTTCTACCAGTTTAGTACTTTTTTTTAGAAGCCTCCTCAACCCCATCCCCTCACCCTAGATAGTCAATTATTATAATTCGAAGAATAATCGAAATATGTGGGCTGGTGGCGGATCAGTTATTCCCTCAATAAATAAAAGAAAACCCATTTTACCGATGATAATATATTTTCTTCTATCCCAGAAAACACATCCTTGTTCCTGAGATAATTTGCCGGATACACGTATTGTTGTGCACGTGGACTAGACGTCAAGCTCGTATGGTCTGGTTTGGCAAAGACGGGAATGTGGAGGCTAGAATCCTGGCCGGGCGTACTAAGGATATATTTACTTTACTTTAACTCTCAAAGAGAAGTAATGTGATCGTCAAAAAACCAAGCTCAAGATTTTCATAAATGTCGATGTTTCATTTACCCTTGAAACTGAAAAAGGATTTTCCACCAAATTGTCTGTCTCTATTTGTATGTCCGTCTGTCTATCTGTATCTCGACCTAGAGCCAAAAATTTTATACCGATTGGGCTAGAACTTGGTGTCTAGGCATTTCATAATGTTACCCCGAGGTTTTTTTAAAAATTAAATATCCAACCCTAAAATTAAGGGTAGTTTACTGAAGAGCAAAATGAGAAAAAAATTATGTTCTAAATTTCTGCTATAGTGACTTTGATTGTATTTGGTATCTAGGCACTGATAAACAAAACGAACAAAATGACAGCTCTCATTTATCCATTAAAACGACTTTGAAGGTACGTTACATAAGCAGAATTTTCCAATTTTGATTATACCCCCACAACTATTTGTGATTTGAAATAACTTATCATTCTACTATTTTAAAAAACTGTTAGTTGAAATATATTTTTTGTAAACCAATAGTTTCTGAGCTATAAGCAAATAAATATATAATTGAATTTAAGTCTTTGAAATTTAAAAGTGCTCTTTGGTTTACTGATATGTTCCTCTTTTCTCAATGTTTCCGTAACGGTGAGTATAATTTCATTTATTATATTTATTTGAGTATTTCTGCAAAATATTTATTATTTGGTTTCATAAATCTTACGAGAATTTAGTGACTTGTATGTTTCTATGCTATAGTAGAAAATATATATATTTCAATAATATAAAAGAGAGAGAAAATCTGTTCTGTGAACTAAATTTTTTTTTTCCTAAATGATATCCTGATATCCCTCTTTGCAAAGCCAAATAAAACACTGCTCATTGCCGACGCTGATATAAAAATGTCATGCACAATATAGTTACACGTTTGAATAACTTTTTTGTGTGTGTATATATGAATGTTATAAATATTTCACGTAGACAACAAGCTAATAAAAATAATTATATCAAATCAAATATGCAGTGCTTTACGGCCTTTACAACCCTGTATGCTAAATTAAAAGTTTTATTTACAAATAGTTTTAATGATGGGATTAATGGAATAATAATAATGATTTATTGAGGGTATATATATATATATATATATATATTGTAAAAACAAATACAAAATCATAGTTAAATTAGGTGCATCAAACTTTGGGAGTGAAAAATACTTCTCATATAGTTCAAACATATAGACATTAGAATGCAAACCCATTAAATCATAACAAGCCATTTATTCACTAAAATAAATAAGCAACATAATTTATACGTTTTAATAACCAAACTAACCTAAAAAATATATGTGTTTGAACTTTGAAACAAAATAAGTTTATTTTAACACTTCAAAACTAATGCATACAACTATTATGATTGTTAAAATTTTAATACAAGATCAATTTACATTTAATATTTGTTATTCCATATCTCTTTAAAAATAATAAAGTAAAACTATATTTGTAAAATAAATACACGGTAATGTGAGGGTTGATTATGTTATAATGTTAATGTTCATTTTTGCTATAAGCCAATATTTACTTTTTAAAAGCAAACAAATATAATACCCAATAGTAATTAATAGTTTTGAAATTTATAGAATATATTTGTGACTAAAATAGTAAAAATAAACCGTTTTTATCAACGATATAGTTACAGCATGTTTGAATAGCTTCCATTAATTATTCAAACATGTTGTAACAATATATTTGATACAAACGGTTTATTTTTACTATTTATTCATATTATATTATTAGTTTTTTTAATACACAGTACAATGCTACTGTGTATTAAAAGAAAAACTAATAATATAAAATAATATTTAAGTATGAGTCTATAAAATATTTTAAAAAGTCGTACTTAATTTCAACTATGAAAATAAAGCTATTCTAAATATAGACATTTAATTAGAGAATAAAATCTATTGAGTGTTTAGTAAATATCACCAAATTTCGGTCCTATAACTTTATTATTATTATTATTAAAATTATAAAAGTTTTATAGCAAGTAGGGTTGTTAATGCTTGTATACCTATAATATGATTAGAACCCACTTCGGTGGCCGCATGGTCTAATGCGTCACTCTCGCAATATAATAGACTGTCATGACATGGAGATCGGGGTTTGAATCCCAGTCTGTTGTATTGAGGATTTTTTTCCTAATTAATTTTCCACTTTCCTCCATGCAAAATAGGGTATACTTCCTTTAAATTCAACTAAACCTATTCCTAACACAGTAACATAATTAGTACGTATGCGTAAAACCAAAATGGGTTGTAAGACGCGGTGCTAAGGAAAAAACTACTATAAAAATCCGTGCAAGTCGAGGTTCAAACTAGAATATCCTATAAATGGATATTAAAAGGTTAAATCTCAGAACCTGCCCTAGATGCTTTCGAAAACGACAGAGGCTGATTATAAACCATAGTAGATTTCGGCAAACGAAAGAAACATTAACCTAATAATTTAACTTAACAAACATAATTTGAAAAAAAGCTCTATCCCTGGCCGAGAAGTTAAAGAAGCCGTCTATTGTACTAGAAGAGTCTGGTTCCATCCAAGAGGGCAACTAAACATATTGGTATTTGAATGGACTAACCATACTAGCCGGATAATACCTTTTATCTCCTATAGCTCAGTGGTTAGTCCATTGTCACTTCAATCTAAAGGTTCCAGGTTTGATTCCCGTGTACCTAGCAAATATAGTAGTATGGCTATTTAATGCATGTTTAATTTATGTTTAGAATGTTAAGATAAAATATCACTAACCAACTAACGTAAATCACCGGGAACTGTTGATAATACTAGGAAATATATATATTTATCTTTGAAAGACCACGATAAATTGGAAGTTACAAGTTAGCTAACTTGAGAAAGAATATTACCTTTAACGTGGAAAAGAGAGGCTTTCACATTAAATTAAACTTCCAAGTAAGGTTTACGACCCATACATCTTTGGACAGCCTCATTGTAGGAATACCCAGTCAACCATAACCTCTCAATTCTTCCACGCGGTGACCCCAGGATCCGTCAGTAAGTTCCCGATACCTCAAAAGTCTCTCCTCCAACAAAGAACATCACCGTTTAATTAACAATTTAAAAAACAAATCAACACCTAGCTTCTGTGAAGTGGAGGCGAGTCAGGACTTTTGATGATGATAGGACGTTCCTTTGCGGTTAGATCTTAGAATATGAGAGGGTGGGGACGAGGAAGAGGGGTATGATCTCTTTAGTTTTGTGTTTCACGAGGCCACGATGCACCGTGACCGATCAGATGGTCTGACTGAATGGGACAACCGCAAACGTAACCTATTTGTGCATCTTTATTTTTTTAAATTTAAATACATTTGTATTAAACAAGTCTTTTATTTTTTTAAATCCGTTTTGATGGTATTTTGGTCTAAGATTACATCTACACCCTACCGGGATCAAACTAGACCTCCACGTCACTAGCAAACTAGTACATGTGACCACCAGCTTGCTAGATTTATTTCATCCATGAGTATTATATTCTTTAAACTATCTGAATGAAGAATAGATACATGACCCTTAGACAATGAAGTAATCTCACCTCTAATATTTTAAAGAAACCATTGAATTTATATAATACAATTTTTCAATCTAAAATTATAATATAATTACCTTATTTTTAAACGCCAAAATCTAAAAAAAATTCAACCATGTAATAACCTTTTTTCAGTCATAATGTTATTTTTTTAATTTAAATCTTCAGTCGATGTTTCGCCTTAAAATGTTATTTTAAAACAAAAAGTGAAAAATATTTCACGACGCCGTTAGCACTTTGAACAAGAATTGCTTATTCTGTATAAAGAAATCACCATGGTACAAAGGGCCTAAGACGTTTTCAAGCAAAAATCTAATTTCCTTTAAAATTGGCTTGCTCACGGGCAGTTATTTTTTTTTAAAAGTATAACTTATATTTTACAATAGATCTTTTACCCCATTCCTTTATTTTTAGGTTTTTTTTATGTAAACATCTTCACGAGAATACCTGTAGGTTGCTTGGATACGAAATGATGTCCTTGCCAAACTATTCTAAAAAAAAAAGATTTAAGAAACATGTGTTTCGGATATCGAAACAGATTACCTAAGATTCGTCCCTGCTGTCTTCAGGAAAGGGAAAATTGGAATTGAAAAATAAAGAAAGGATACGGGGATGGGAAAGAAGGTTAGAAATCGTTTAGAAAATCGATAATACCTGTTCGCGAATAGTAATAACAGTAAAAAAAGTTAAGATCGTGTATTTTTTTTATTTAAATGATCGTTGGCGAAGTTTTATGGTTGTTGTTTTTTTCTTTGTGTAATTGCATGAAAGAGGTTGTACTATGGAGTTACGATTCCATCATGAGCACCCGATAGTTGTTACAGTGGCTATTATTTGCAAAGGAAAGCCTTACAAATTGTTTTATTGTTTTATTTCATACGATAAAAACAAGTGAATAGAAATTTCATAAAACTTATTAAGGAGATGGATTAGAAAGGTTTCTTATTTTTATTATTTTTGTTGAATACAAAATTGTGGAAAAAGCGTTTAGGAAACAAATAAATTATATAAGGCTAGCGTTTAATTTTTACACAAAAAAAACTTTAGTATTAATAATAATTACTTACATCGGTGGACACGTGGGCCAAGCTGTAAATATGTTCTGGTCTGATTTGACAGTGACAGAAAGGGTGGGGCTAGAATTCAATCCAATTTTATTGAGGGTGGTTCCCACTAAATATATTTACATTTCCTATAAATTCTACATTTGTCATCCCAACCCCATTACTGTAAATATGTAAATAATTAAGCCCCATCTTCCTCGGAGTTAAGGGGAATATGAACCGTTCTACCTAGTAGGCCTACAATTAAGATTTTTAGTTAGATTGTTTGTTTGCATTCCTTAGTAGCATTGTGATGACTACTAATAACTTAACCTAGTCATCTCCATTGTAAACACAACAGCCAATACCTCAGAAATTAATTTATCAATTAATGAAAAGAATGGTTTATTTTACCATCGTTAATATTTTATACCATCAATGTTTTAAAATTCAAATGAGCCGCTTTGGTGACCACTTGATCTAAGGCACCCCTATCGCACTAAACTAAACTTCTGATGATGGGGAGTTCGGGGTTTGATCCTGGTAGGGTGTACTGAGGATGTGTTTTTTTTTCTAAATGGTTTTCTACTTCTTTGGTGCTGACTGACAGCTCACAGCTGACAACTGATGGCTTTAAAAAGCTACCAGACCAAATTATGTATCCCTACGCCGAACCATATGATCTGCAAAAAACATGTGTTTAGCAGCTGTCACTTCTGACAGTCAAAATTTAGTTATACAGCTAAATGTTGACTGTCATAAGTCAGCTGTGAACTGTCAGTCAGCACCAAAGAAGCCATGGGGCTACTGTACATTCCCTTCACGCAAGTGGGGGCACTGTAAAATTCCTCTAAATTCAACCTTCCTGATCTCTAATAGTTTAGAATAATAATTATTATATTGGAGTATAGCCCGAACGGGTAGTAGTACGTGCTGCTAACATTTGAATGTTGACTATTAAAATGTATGACTTTTTCTCTTCTTCGGCTTAAAAATAAAGATAAGAAATTGCAAAATTAGTTAGCTGAGTGTACGAGCATAAAATACCGCATTATTATCTACACCCCCAACATAAATGGTAGTGGGGTATAAGACGTCAGGATCGCAAAAGACTGGATTACCTGTCATGAGGAGATTGATGTTCAAATTTCAGCTGGGTGCACAGAGGGGTTACAACTGTTACTCATTCCTTCTCCGAGCTGTTGTACATGTACCTACCCGAGACTACCATTGTCCCCCTTACCCCTTGGTTTAACATGTATATTATTTTTTTGTTTCTCCTAATCTCACTGTCCCTTCGCGTTATACGCATACTGTATAGGCCTACATGAATTACCTTAATGTGACAGGGATGAGGATTATATCGTCTGGAAGAAATATACCCGCATTTGCTTATAGATATAGTGGTAAATCATTTAAATAAAACTATTAACACTGCAACCAGCTGGGATTCGAACCCCAATCTCCCCGTCATCAGCAGGCTAGTCCAACACGAGACTGACGCCTTAGACCATTTGGCCAATCAAATGGATTAGCATTAAGTTGAAATTACTTAGTTATTGGCCAAGTAGTTGCTTCCTTTACGTGTTAGTTTGATAATAAATGAAAATAAAAATTTAATAAAAATACGATTTAATATTTTGTGTGTGTACCGGATATTACCAGCTGTCCGGGATATCTGTGCATTTACACAAATGGAGTATGGGTGTAGAAGATATATTTGGAGGAAATGTATCCGCATTTGCATGGAGGTCGAGGGGGGAAACCAATCTTATTACTCCAGAGTGGGATGTAAATCTAAAGATCAAGTCTATTAGGAAAGTAAAATCTTATACCTTGCAACCACAAATTAGGTTTTTATTCAACCCAATTTCTTATGTAATGATCATGTCAGAAATAAAATCCTTTCCTTGAGGTTTTATCGATTTATTTCGATCAATCATCCGTGAAAGTCTTTTTTTCACTGCGTTTTACTACCCACCCGGGCTATCTGCATGACTACACTAATGAGTTAGAGATAATAATATATAATTTAGAGTAAATGCACTATTATTTGCATAAAGGGAGAGAGGAAAACCAATGATAGATAACCACCCTCACAGCATACAGCCGAGATTATAACCCTAAACTTCCCATAACCAGTAAACCAGATAGTATTTGGTTTAACGCCTTAGCCCACTTGCCCACCGATTCAAGTGTGAAGAACATTAATTGTAGTCATCAGTGAGAATATTATTAGCTGGACATCAAATTACCCCTTGAAAGTCCCTTAATGATGTTAGCACATCGTATTACTGAACATATTTAGAAAGTTATTAAAACGAACCTTAAATCCCCCTTGGTTTGAAGTCTATAAAACCTTCAGATTAAAAGTTATTATAGCCAAACCATCTACAAAGTTAATGTGATTTAGTAAAGCTTCAACTTCCAGACACCTTTACATTTAAGAGCCCGTATCAGTGCGATGATTTTAGCCATTTTATTAGTTTCCAGCCTCGTAACTACTTAGTGGGAACAAGGGATTTATTTTATTTTCCACCGCGAAGATGTAGAGCTTAAACCTATTTAACAGTTTTTATTTTGTATTTTAATTTTTATGATATTTTAAAACTTGTAAAATTTTACGAAGCTTGTTTCATCCTAGAAAATGTAATAGTGCAATGTTTTTGGATAGTATTTTAAACAAGTATTACTTTTTTATTCTTAAAGAAAAAATTACTATAAGAATATATATATTAAATAGTATAGTTATTTAATTATTTTCTTTTTATTTAGATGCTGTACCACTAATATATCACCTCTTATCGATAGTGTTATCTATTGACAAAGCATTGTATTATAAAGGGGTGGAGCCAATAGTTGTTTAGGGCCCCATTAATCTGTTAGCTCGTTATCACCAAATCACGAGACATTTCTACTATATTCATAAATAAAGAGAACAAGCCCAAATTAAAACACTTTGTATGTATGATTTCATTTATGAATTTTGTTTTTGAGCTCTTCATTAATCTAGATAATAATTGTAAATAATATGTCTCATTTATTAATGTCAGTGTATTTAGGAACTGCACCACCATTCGCTTTTGCAACGTGTAGGTAGTCTGCTTGGTATGAGTGATTTATTTGTAGTATTTTAAAACTAATTTTTGATTTGCTAAAATGTTACTACTTTTACTTGTGGTTTAAATAACCAATTATATTGACAGTTAAATAATATTAATACCTTTTAGGAGAGATGGAAGGGTATACAAATTAATATCCGTATTGTACTCTACATTTCGCAGTATAAAGCCCTGCTGATTCGAAGGTGAGGCTGCGTTATCTGATATCTCGCGATCTTAATTGACCCCTCATATGTAGCTGACGATTTCCGCACGTTTATCACAGACTCTGCTTCAAAATATGAGTGAAGAATTACTCTGAGGATGGGACGACTCCTGGATATCTTAGTGGTTAGAGTATTGACGTAATCATCCAAAGATCCCGCGTTCAATTTCCCTTCTAAGGTTTCATTTTCCAATTTAAAGAATATTGACTAAAGTTATTTATATAGTAATAAAATTTTTAAGGAAGGTACTAGCAATGTAGATCTCAAATCTTTCTTAATCGTGAATACACCCTTGAGTGTCCATCTGCTGGAAGGAATTGGCTAAGTTAATCAAGGACTAGAGGATTTATGTATTTAATCTTTGATCTCATATCCCAAATCATAAGTTGATTAGTTTTAATTATTTTATGAAGCTTAAGGTCTTTATGTCAAAGCGTCTTCAAACACAAGCTATAATATTGAAAAAACTAACAACACTTGTATTACAAATCATATTTTAACAGAATCATTAATCCAAAGTTAAACCATTTCTAAAGTAATATTCTTATTTTCGAAAGCTTTCTGCAAATAAAATTTTGAAAGAATTAGTGAATTTTATACACTTCAATAAAAATTCATCGAATATTCCGAAGTAGCTGTCCTCCATCGTTGACTACTCGACTGGTCTTGTAATTTGAACCAACGACCGCCAGGTTCATGAGCCGTCAACCTCAAGTTACGTAAGTCAATCCCCCTTCTTTTTTCCCCTCGCCTCTCCCTCCCCCGAGTCAACCCCGGTCAAAAGATCAGGGGTAGGGGTTAGTCGACGTGTTCCGTGATCGGATTACTCAACTAAACGAAAACTACGCTCAACCTTTCAAACGCAGGTCAATGTAGGGTATTCAAGTACTATAACTCCCCCTTCCATTACACACACACACACACACACACCATCACCAACATCTTCTCCCCCCTCTTTGACAGTTTCCCCATACACTTTTATGGATTCTAGTTACTGAATATTCCTATCTCTTTACACCATCCTAGACCCTTCAGCCCTTTCCAATCTTTAGCTAGGGAATATAGGGTGATCAGCATCCGTTGGCACGGGGGAGGGGGGAAAGTCGTCAGTCTCACCTTGCCTGGCTTTCCGATGGTGACGGAGGGATCGGGGTCTGACTCTTGTCAGGGCATAGCGATGTGTCTATTCTTTAATGGTTTCCCTCACTTCCTCCCAGCAAATTCCAATCCCTATCCGATTAGTGTGAATATGTGGCTAGCCCGGGATGGTCAGAAAGATGAAAAAAAAAAAAATTGAGAGGGAAGAGGGACTAATATATCAAAATAGAAAAATACATATTTTCTTGGCTTTGATATATTTTACCTATCCCTAAGAGTGTACACGAATAAACTAAGTTATTTAAATCATATTAGTGATAGTGAGCATAAAATAAAAACCGACTATGAGAATGCTTTTGCTCAAAACACTTCAAAATAATGAGGAAATCAATATACGAGTAAAATAAAACACTAGCGAAACAAATAGTTCAAAATGTAGCTTATAAGTTGTTACTCTATATATGTTAGTTGAAGTGGTGACACCTAGTGGAAGGTTATTTATTGTAAACACTGGCTGAAAGTAACTAATGTTAACATATACACATACAATTACATTTTTACATCCATTACTGTATCCAACTCATGGCCTGGGACAGTTTTTTTTATTCAAACCATATATTTTCCACAGCCAGCTTGATAAGGCTGTCATGCCTTATAATCTAACTTAAGACTAGGACAGGCACAACATCCAGTCCCCGGCCGTTAATTTTTCAATGTGAAAGGGTAAACCAGTATTTTCATCAAATATACCTTTTCGGCTATGCCGGGAATCGAGCCCGGGACCTCTAACTCAGTAGGCAATCACGCTACCCACTGAGCTAGGTTGTAGACCATTTTGATACATTTATTGATATAAATAGTTTTACTAAAAAAGTAATAATACTTTCCTAATAGGTTGACATTAGTTACTTTCAGCCAATGTTTGCAATAAAGAACGTTTTGCTAGCTGTCACTTACCACCTCACCTTTCGTAGATATGGTATATTTATAAAGGAGCAGCAATCTAAAATAGACATTCACACATATTTTGCCTCTATTAAGAGAGTTTTTCAGCAATGGCAATATAAATAGAATAATGCATTTTTAAATAATTCAAAGAATTGTCGTACACAAACACAAATATTTATTTGTATCTGTAATTATTTTCTGTTCTATATATACATACATTTTTTTTGAGCCCTCTAAATACTCCAGATATTTATGTAATTCAAGAGAGTAGCTATCCACGTCAGTGGCAAGGTTTAAGGGGCCATTCACTTAATAGACTGGCTTGCCGATGACGGAAAGATCGGGAATCTAACTGATCCCGGATCAGGTGAAATGAAGGTGTTTTTTTTCCTAAAATGATTTCCCACTCCTTCTCCACGAAAATACAATTACATTTTTACTAAAGTATACTTTTCTCATCCTTAACTTATTAGTGTGAATACGCGAATATTCCGGATGGTAAGTAAGACTTGGTGAAAAATAAAAAATAAAATAAGTAAAATATATAGCCTAAATAAAAGATTAAATACATTATTTCACAAACAATTTATTAGATTGAATGATGAAGGGGTAAAATTACTATCATCATTATATTTTAATCATCCGATAAATTGCCATTAATATCTTAGTTTAGAAAGGAAAAAATGCTGCGCTGGCATTCACCTGAAGGGTTGAGAGAAAAATCGGTATAAAGCACAACCTAGGCGCGGTCGATGTTTTCCTCAGAAGATGAGAATTTAGAGTTGTCGGATGAAAGTTTGGAAGACCCCGGATAGATTCTTGGTAATAGTGTTGCAGCAGTAGTGCAACCAGACACTTTCTTTGGGGCACATAATACAAATTGTTTATCCAAAATGAAATTATTTGGGATATGGGGGTGTGTTAGGGAAAACAGCTTACTACATGCCGAAAGGTCAGGAAAATGTATGAATATTGAATACCTTAAGATGTTATTGGAAGTGAGTTTCATGGTAACTAAGGTGGTAATCTCAATAATGTTAAGTAACACTATACACAATGTACTGAAGTTATTAATTTTATTATCTCTGTACTTTTATATAATTGGGAATGTTTGGGGAACTTTAGATGATTGTGTGTAATGGTTTAGTTTTTGAATATCTAGTCGTAGGACAGGTCTTAAAACGTAACCTCTACATTCAACATAGTCTATCTTTATATTTTAATTTTACTTCATGTAATTAAAGTTTTTTTTAATTATTTGCAATCTTAGGAGGGGCAACTGCCTAGCTTGCCCCTGACTGAGTACGCCATTGTGTTGGATGTATTTAATAGACCTAATGTATTTGAATAAAGGTTTGTCCCACTATCCGACTAGTAAATATATAAACAATAGGTATGAGTGTGTAGTACTAAGCATACTGTTCTATGTTAAGTTAGTTTGGGAGTTAATTACTAAAATAGCTTATTTGTTTAAGAAATGCACGAACAATATTACCATCATAAAAGGTCAAGGGTTAATAAAAACGACCCATACTTGGTGACCATAGTTAGCTAACGTGCTAGTTTCGTGTTGAGCTAGGCTTCTGAGGACGGGGAGAATGAGGTTCAAATCTCACTTGGGTGAACTGGGGTGGTTTTCCTAAAGGGTTTTACACTCTCCCTCCACGAAGATGTGGGTTCACTTCCTCTATATCCAACCTTTTCAATTCCTAACCCATTAGAGTAACTAGTAATTAAGCGTATAAACCGAACGGGTAGTAAGACGTGGTGATAAGTATTATTATTATTATTATTATTATTATTAACAAAAACTGTTGTTTATTAATTATTCATCATATTAATGGATTATTATCCAGTGCAGGATGAAAAAGTTTTTAAAAATGTATTCATTTAATTAGGTGTATTTAACAATCCCTTTACAAACAAAGCGTTTAAATTATATAAACAGCTATTTAAAAAGTAGCTTAAACTAAATTACCACCACTCAACGACGAACACTAAAGCTATAAACCAAAATAGCTTAACATGACAAACCCAGTTAACAATACTTTATTTTAAGCATCCACCGGTATACAAACATGGCTCATCTAAACTTATAAACAACCTTCAACTCTACAGGAGCTGACAACAAAATGTACATTTTTTAAATATAAAATCTCCTCATCCATTTACGAGTTACAAAATAAAAAAATAATTCTGCGATGAAATAAATCTAAAGTAGAAACTAGCACCGTCCCGTGTAGTCACAGCTGGACTAACAGCCTGCCCGACCTCTTCCCCGATTCCCACAGGGGTTTTATCGGAGGAACCAAGGACTGCGCCCTATGGGACGGAGGGAGACAGAATGTGGCATTTGTGAAGCCGTCCCCAGAGGAACAGTAATTATGACAATTACCCTCGCATCCTGCTTCTCTGCCTTTATAGCTCGGCTGCTGCCGCTACCTACTGCAAATATTTTATCCCTGCGACACACGGCTGAGTAAATGCAGGAATGCGCCAAGGTCTAGAGACTTTGCAAAGGTGGATCTACGTCTAATATTTTACTAAAATATAAAACACTCTAAGTAGATTAATAATGTAGAACGATAATTCTTACTAAGGATTTGACTTGAACAATGTTCGTTGTATACAAATTATTAGAAACAAATGATCAAAAATATATTCAATATAAGAAGGGTAACATATTTAAGAATTGATAAATAGAAAGTCAAATGATATTGTACTGATAAACATCTTAAATGAAATTAAAGTTTAAATAAACTTTATAAACTTATTGCCATATGAGAATGAAAGATAAGAGTGAAATAAAAAGTAAAATATATTAAAGTGGTGATGTTAAATAAAAAGTAAGGAAAACAATATAATTAAAAAATGGTAATAATAGATTTACAAAAATAAAATAAAAAATAAAAGTGCTGAAAGATAATATAGTAGGTCCTAAAAAAACAATAAATCCTCAAAATGGAGATTAATACTTACTGATTAGCCAGCATAGTGGGTAAGATAATAATTGATTACGAATTTTAATAATGTAATATTATAATCATTTTAAGCTTCTTAAATTTAATGTATTTTTAGACACTAAAAACATGTGTATATAGCAAATATTGTAAAGTTATATCCTTACTAAGAAATATAAAAAAAATTATAAGACCTTTTTTTGTAATTGAAATAATGAAAAAATGACAGAATCATTTTTGACAAACAACCCCTAAATTTATAAGCTAGGGGTTGACCTGGTGGTCTAGGGGTAAGAGGCTAAATTTCTATTCCTGGGGTCCGGGGTTCAATCCTTGGTCCCGACACAGATTTATCTGATTGCCAAACCCTTTCTTCACCTCTGACGATACGTGTATTAAACACAACTTGTGAATGTGTGGAATGCCAGGCCTCCACCGTGGTTCGGATTCCACGTTAAACTGTGGGTCCTCCAATTCTTTTCACAATCACCCTACCATTACACATTAGCGTAAGTGCGTATAACCCGAATGGGTAGTAAGACTCGGTGCTAGTAATAATAATAATAATATAAGATAGGGTTCAAGGATGCCAGCGAAAATAGTAGTTTGCAACAAAACCCGATATTACTCAAGAGTTTCCAGCTTTTCTGTTGTGTGCGCAGCGGCTCATGTGTACGATCATTCTTTGATTACTTCACCATGGAAACCCTTATTTGTGTATTATTGTGTATCAGTAAATAAAATATTTCTCTTTGGTCCAAAATAATAACCCAATTCTTGGTGGTTTAAAGAAAAAAATTATACAAAAAGTTATATACAGTATACCAAACAAACCAATGACAGTAGGCTGAAAATATATAGTTTTGTTTACATTTTTACTTCTTCTTCTTCCATTTAACTTTAAATATTTGCCGCTGGTCACAAAATAGCCGTTACAATAGCTGGACCTACTACATATTTTTCCAATATTTTTTGGTTTAGGGAATTAACTTCCTAGACTGGGGAAACATTTTATTTTTTTGGAATTATGTTGTCGTTATTTCGCACTTAAATCAACAAGATTTGATCATAATAATCGAATTTAAAATGATAAGTATTCAATTTTGTGAAAATATATGAAAAAAATTGTTGTATGCATGTATTATAAATTCAAATAAATGGTACGGCACACCGCACAGACTTTCTCTCTCTTTCTATAAACTCGTAAGATTTCTGAACGGAATAATATACATTGTATCATCACCACTCCACATAAGAACACGCATAAAATAATATACAATGATATATAATCAATGAAAAAAGAGGCGCATCTTTGTCCACCTAAGAACATTTCAAACAGTTTAATGTCTTCCACAAGGGTCAACACTTCGTATTAAAATTTCGATTTCTGGTTAAAGTTTTAACATTTTATAAGGTGTTGCAGATCTTCAAGTCATCGCATTGATATTTAATTATTCATTTATACATTTTGACCAATAAAAAATGTAAATATTGACTATTGAGTCTAAAATGGAGATAGATCATTGCT
>CABFWB010000559.1:121059-139536 GCA_902151455.1 Timema bartmani
TATATATATATGTATATATATATATATATATATATATTTCTGCTTCGCTATTGAACATTTTAAAACTCTGATAAAATAAACCAGGAAGTAGATATTTTTTAAATATTTAATCGATTTGAAATATCTAAAATAAAATTGCTTTTGAAAGAAATTGTTGTTTTACGAAATTTATACTTCTCGTTTGAATATTTTTGAAAATTTTAGGTACAGTAATTAGTTGTGATCTGTTTATCTTTAAACTTGACTGACTACACTATGGCCTTAATTTATAATCTACACTATAGTGGAATCAATAATAGGACCGTGTAATTTAGATTGTTTAGCTTTAAATCTTATCCAACACCTAAAAAAGCTACTATAGATATATTTTCATAAATGCATACGTCAAATCTTGTGATCTTCAGCCATCACTTTTGATATATATCATCGGTAACTATAAAAATTACACTAATAACCTAGTAAAATGTTTTTATTAATGAGTGCAAACTTTTTTTTATTTGTTAAAAGCTACTTTCTACCAAAATTCCTACTATAAGTCTAGTACATTTTAGGGTAAACTTAGTGTAAAGTGAGAAATATTATACAATTTTATTTTTAATGTTAAGTTCAACCCGAGAATTATTAATCTTAATGACTTTACCAAAGGGGTAGGAATTGGGAGAAAAGTTTAGAGTAAATACACCAGCATTATTTTGTAAATTGGATGGGAAAACGATAGTGTTAAATCACATTTAGTAAACTGCTCTCCATGCACCAAAACTAAACTCAAACCTTAACCTTTCTGCCACCATCAATTCAGTCGTTTGCGAGCTTAACGTCTTACACCATATGGCAATTAATACAATAAATATTTTGGAGATAGACAGAAAATACGTTATATACGTTTATGCTAACTGTTCATATAGACCTGTATTTGTATTTATATAAAAAAATATTTTCTAATAAGTGGGTTTTTTAATCAATGCACAAAGAAAGTAACAAAGGAATGAAATCATTACCACCAAAAGAAAATTTAAATCATGATTTAGAAATATTATTGATAAATAAATCATGTCATGCTATTTAAAATAATAAAGAGTAGTAGGGGCTATCTTTTCACTTAAATTAGTTTTTTGTATGTTAATCTTAATTAAACACTAAAAATCTTTAGCTCAAAATTTTTCTACAACATAATCCAGTCATTACAAGAAGTCAGACGAGCAAAAAAAAAAAAAAAACTAGTTCCAAACAAGTTGGTCTAGTTACTAAATTAAATCATAACACATAGTTGCTGTTTTCCCACGTTGGACACGTCATTTTGTTCGCCAACTTACNGTTGGTCTAGTTACTAAATTAAATCATAACACATAGTTGCTGTTTTCCCACGTTGGACACGTCATTTTGTTCGCCAACTTACATCATATCGCCAATAATTCGAACATGGTCTTATAAACGCAACTCAATTAAAGGGGGAATTATGTCTGGCCCCATCTTATCCGTAAATATAAATATCACCAGCAGCATCAGTTTGATATTAATCACCATCATTTCAAAATCAAACAGCTATGGAAATATAAACCTTTTCTTGAGTGATTGTGATCTCACGAACATCGTAATACCTCTGCGCTGGACATTACGTAAGTATGGCTCACAGGCAAACATTATTAAAATCGGGGGTGCACAGCCTGATAGTCGTGGACATCAACCAATCACAAGATTATAAACATTTTACAAACGATGGTGAAAGACTAACAAAAACCACTTTTTCTGGTTCAGAGTGGTTGATATCCATCAGAATCTAAAATTAGATTTGTTGATTATCACAATACTTCCCCTCTCCTAGGAGTCACGAGGAAGTAAAATAGTAGTAAATAGCTACTAAGATCCACATTTAATCCGCTCATTTATTTTTTATTTATTTTTCTAGTCCAACGTAGCTCCGCTAAATTTGAAAACCTAAAATTGTTATCACAATAAACTCAGGTAAACTAAAAAGTATATAATATATCAAAACATATTATAGAATTAAAAAAACATATACTATAAAAAGAAAATTAAAGGCATGTCGGGGAGTGTTTCCATGTTCTGTAGAGCGTGTTAAATTTGCACCTGTGATAAGTTATCAAGGATTTGATACCTATTTGACCAATCATACAATAGACTCAGCTTCCATAGGCATATATTTTCATTAATACCTGTCCAATGAGTGTTCTACTAAGTGACGAGAACATTCACAGGTAATAGTAATATATTGATTAATTATAATTATAATTATTAATTTACTTTATACACACATTCGTACTGTATTTCTCATTTCCCCTCACATAGACGATCGAGATTCTGCTCGCAGAATTTGTGCAAGCTTATGCTGAAAGTATTTTAAAGTGGCAGCAGTTTTAATATTTATTTCAAGAGCATTCCATTAAAGAGCTTCAACAACAGTAAAAGAGAGATAATAGAAGCTAGATTAGTGAAGATGGATGGAAAGTGTGTGGATGTCACGTGAGCGAGTACCGAAATTGGGACGTCAGTGAGAGGGTACCGAGATTATGGTGGGACAGGTACAGTTTAGACTAACTATCACTTACCATGACACGACACGACACTTAAAATGATCAAAACACGTCACTCTACCAAATACGATTGAATGTCATCCTGCACATCCCAATAATGTTGGTTTTGGACAGTCTTGTCTTGAAAGGGATGAATGAATATGGCAATCAAGAATAATGAGTATGTGGAATGTGTTGATTTAATGTCGAGGGAACAGGTTTGTTCTCGGGTAAGATAAGCATCCAGGGTAAATACAATGTGTGTGAAGCATGCGTGTATGCGTGAGCCAGATGGCGACGAGGATACACGCATTAATACGCAGGAAGGCGGGAATCACAACTCATTCAACGTCAATCGTTCGCCTGTTGCTCAATGTTGCCAGGACTGTTAAAACAACTTCTTATCGAGTCAGTGGATTTGGGAAGTGGAGCCTCACTGCCCACCCCACCCCTGAAATTATAATTATTATTAATTTAATTAATGAAATAAATTGGATTAAAGATGATACATGCTAGAGCACTGAAACATGTTGGAGATGTTTAGAAATCCCGCATTGTTTAGTGAGTTGTTTGATATATTTAAAATTGTTTCCAACAAAATGAAGGCAAAAATGATCAGAAGGTTTCTGGCCAGTTGAAATTATAAACTTTGATTTCAATTTTTTTTTTTAATTCAACGAAAATTTATGCTTCTGAGATTAAAACAAAAGGTTAAAAACCTATATCAAGCCTTGCTATAGCAAATAAGGTCATGTTTTGATAGGGTCACAACAGAAATTTTTTAAATTATGTGGGATTATTTAATATGGTTTTATGTGAGTTATCACACTTTTTTTAAACACTTTAAACTTAAAATTTAGACTTTTTACTTAGATATAGCTTTCATTTACATTTTGGGGAAAACAATATCAAAAAATATCAAAACCACATAATAAATAATCCGTTATTTCTACACTTCAGAAACAGTTCTTATTGCTCTTACATGTAGCACCTTTTAGCATGTAATAGTATGGCATTAAATACATATGATAGAAATGTATCAAAGTGAAGCACAAATAAAATCAAAAACACTGACACCACTTCAATATTACGATGACACATGGCATGTTCCTCAGAAGGTAGTTTACTTGATGAAGTTGAGGTATTTATAATTGTTTTAGTGTTTTTACTTTTGTTTGTGCTTCATATTTCTAAAATTATATTTATTCACTATTAATTATGTATTTTTATACCTCCAGTTAAAATAATTTATATTACTTTAAAAGGGATTCAACGTTAAAAAAAAGTTTAACTCCATTTTGGGGAGCTCTACCACGATCCAACCTAGGTAGAACAATCTCCTTTGCCCTTGCCTTGGGTGAATTAATATTAATTTGTGGTCAGGGTTAAAATGTGTTCACAAAATGGTGCTAAAATCAATGATAAATATCGTTATTATATTATTAATTTGTTGACCAAGTAATGGTGTTTCCTCGAGTTTATTATGTTCGAGTTGATTCTAGGATCCATTTTATTTTCATGTCACGCGTCTTACTACTCACCCAAGATATCTGCATTTTTACACCAAAATGGTATGGATGGTCGATTTGGAAGAAAGGTGCCCACATATGCGTGGAGGAAGTGTTGATGGTAGTTAGCTGTGGTCCACAATAGTTTTTTGTAGGTGTAGCGGAGCATCGTCCATGCTGTAGACCATCCGTGTGGCTTATAGGTATCCCCGTCGGGGATTCTCTTGATCTGATATATATACTATTGGAGTTGCTTAGTGGCAATGCTTATGTCCATCTGGAGAACCAATCAGTGATGACGAGAAGAAACCTTAACCCTGCGACGGATCTTGAATAAATCCAGTCGGTTTCGTACGGGTGGTTCTTCCTAGGTAATTTCTCACTCACACTTCCCTAAAAATCAGATAGGTCCCAGTCAGTGTATATTTCCTTCCAAAGCTAAATCGGCTTGGGTGCCTGAAAAGGCATGTTCCTTATTCTTCAAGCAGTCTTTACTGATGCGTAGGCGTAGAGGTTTTTTTTTATGGACGGTCTGACTGTCTTGATTATTCCTACCCCCGAGTGTACTGTCTCTTTACAAACTCCACCCCGGGTAGTGCCACCTGGCTGCTTCTCCGGGGAACTCCTCATACCTGTCCTCGATAGTGCCCCTCAGGCCAATACCTCCATCACTGTCCTAAGTGCCACCTGGCTGCTTCCACGGGGAACTCCTCATACCTGTCCTCGATAGTGCCCCTCAGGCCAATACCTCCATCACTGTCCTAGGCAGCAACCCTCCAGCCACTTCCCGTGAATCTCCACATGACCGCCCGGGGCGGCATCAATTGGAATAACCTCCCTAGCACTAATCAGAACCCCTCATTCGTGGCCAATCAGTGGTTCGCTGACCACCACTAGCACCAGTGCAGGGCCAGGCCTCCAGAAGATAGAAAATAATACACGAATAGTCTCCATATCTCTCCATACCCTCCTCCCCCGTCAACTTCTCTCCCCCACCCCAGAAAACCGGCTATTCTTCTACAGAAACTCTCCTCTCTTCTCCCCTCCCCACGGGAGATGTACCCCTATAAAAACTAATGCTGAGCAAATCATTAATAACAACACCAGCCGGTGGCACTATGCTACAACGTTAATATTCATACTTTATTCTATTTTTAGCACCGCTAAAACGCTCATATTCACATGACCTACCGTAATATGAGCTAATACTTTTTACATAAAAATGAATATGGATCAACTGTTTCGGACAAAAATTAATTAGGGGAATAGTTTTAAAAAATTACATGGTTGTGAAAGTAGGGAAGTCTGTAATCAATTCTAACTGAATTAGTCAACCAATCTCATACTAATATTCTCGAAGTTATTCTTAACTTAACTTAAGGAAGAACTAAAGTTATTCGAATTTAGAGTGGAACAAAATAAAAATCTAGATACAATCAAAAAAATTAAGCTCTCCAATATCTTTACTTTCTAAGCTTAATTAAAAATAACACCAAGCAAATTGTTCGTGTATGCAGAACATCCCCTTCTATCCCAACCCTCATCCTCAAAATTTTATTTTCAGAAGTGAATTTATAATATGTTTTAATTGGATCAAAAACAAAAGCTTTGATGTTTCCCGTTCAATAGCTAAAAATAAAAGAAATTGTTCAAGACGTAATTGCTTTTTGAAAATATATAAATCGTACAAGACTAACTAGTCTTTGTTAGCGCAAAAAAAAAAGTATTGGAGTTAAGGAGAGTGAGAGAATGTTTAAAAGAAAAGAGGTAGCTTTGATAAAAAGAATGAAGTTGGTAATTAATAAGTCTATAGATTTGGTTTAATTTGACAGCGTTTGAAGTTAACTTTTCATTGATAAAAACGTTGGATTAACTTTCCAAAAAAATAAAAAATTGATGTCCCTTATTTTTTATGTATAAGAAACTGATTCTTGTAACTGATGCAAAGAAACATGAAACACTCCTCAGTTAAATTAATACTATTAAGAAAGCGATTCATGATAAATGAATGCCTAAAGCGATGCACTGTTGTAACTTTGACAGAAAAATACATTTTATTAAAATCAAGGGCTCGTTTGTATAGTTCAATTATTGTTATGAAAACTTTAGGTGTTTTAATTAAATATTGTTAATTTATATAGGAATAAGGCAAACTTTCATACCAGTGGAAAATTAAATATTTCTACTACACCTTGTGGCAATTCTTCTTTCAAGTAGAATTTGGTCTTGTCTGAAATATGATCAAATATTTTTCCATAACAAACGACTTGCCCTTATATTATCATCTCATAAATATATTTATCATGTATTAATTATGTTCTACAGAAGAACTATAAAATAGGATGAAATAATATTTGTTATTTAAAATTTGACCTCAGAAAGGTGGGCAAAATGAAATTCAAAGACAAAACCCGTTTGAATGTTTATTTCAGGACCTTTTATTAAGATTTCGGTGAGACCAATTGATTACTGATTAGCTAAAAATTCAAAAGAGGGAGACATAAGAACACAGTATGACATAATATATTCTTCCTGAAGATGATGTTAAATAATACTAAACTGATAACGATACAGAGTTAATGGAATTATTGTTTAGTAGTTGTTTTTTTGCTTCCCATATGAGCTGTTCGCTTATTGGCACTGATAGAATATGGTTGAGAAATATTTAATTTAAAGTAAATGTATCCGAATTATCATGGAGGGAGAGTGAAAATATATTTGGTACAAACCCCTCCATCACACCCAGCCGAAGCTCGAAAATCTACCTCCATATTATTAACAAACCAGATTGATGCCTTAGTCCAGTGATTCCCAACCAGGGTCCCGCGAGACCATATCCGGAGCTCCGTGAGAATTTTCAAAAGCTTGCGAAAAAAGAGTACAACTTGCCAACTTTTTTTTTTGTAAATTAATAAGAAAATTAAAATATTAAGGTTTCAACGTGACACATAAATAAAACAAAAAAGTGTTTTGAAAGCCTAGATTGGTTAGGAATTTGCTTGAGAGTTATTATTTAAGAAACTAGAGAGATTTAGGGTGCATTTTCTTAAAGACGGCTGACGTGTGCGGCCCACACTGCTATGTTTGTGTTCTTATTCGCGTCAATAATATGTGAGCATTTCTCTTTGATAGTAGCAGATCCAGATTTTCTTCAGAGAAAAGATTAAAAAAAATTTTTCCAAATATCTTGAGGACGAATCGTAGTTCCTGAAACTAGCATACCTGGTTGATATTTATGAACACATAAATAAGTTGAATACCAACATGCATGGTCCCAAGAAAAATATGTTGACGTATACAGACAAACTTAAAGAATTCAAAAATTAAATTGGGGTTTGGAAAAAACATCTTTCTAGGGTTAATTTTAAAATGTTACCCCTATTTTCTCATCTTCAGAGCATTACAACTGACAACCACCGTGAAGTCACTATGCCCCTGATTTCCGGCCTTATGGAATCTCTGGCTGAAAATCTGGACAGTTACTTCCCTTCTTTGTTATCGGAAGAGTATGATTGGGTCAGGAACCCTTTAACATATTCTCCAAGCAGTTAAGAAATTTTACTCAGCCAGCAGGAAGAAGAACAATTGACAGAATTGAAGTATGATCGCACACTAAATATTAAATTTAATGAAATGTCATTATATATGTTTTGGATATTAGTGAAAACAGAATTTCCTGCCATCTCCCAGAAAGCTATAAACATATTGCTACACTTCTCAACATCATATTTGTGTGAGTAAACATTTTCGTGTGTAACGAATATAAACACCAAACAGAGGAATAATATGCTGTTGTCTGTTGAAGAAGAATTAAGTGTGTGTCTATAAAAGATGCGACCACGAATTAAGTTGTTGTGTTCAAAAAAGTAAGCCCAAGTTTCACATTAAATTAAGAGACAGTTGGAATAATAACTGTTATTCTTTTGAAACTTGTATTATTTTCTGTTGTGAATTAATAATAAAACAATAAAATGTAACTTATTTTTTTGTTAACGAGTTCATAAATAAAACAATCTAATAACAAAAAACTATTGCAAAATATATACACCAAGTTTGTTTATAGCCAGTAAGCCAGTTGAAAACTGAAAAGTTTGTAATTTTTTTATGGACAGTAATATTAGTAAGCTAAATATTAATAGGCAGTAAATACTCTTGTAATATTGTATTCAATAGTATTATTTAATTATTATTTACTACTAACCCTACTGCTTTACATATATTTATTTAATTTAACCTTGTCGAATCTATTATATGTCAGCCAGGTAGGGGTTCATCGAGATTTTTCAAAATATTTCAAGGGTTCCTCCAAACAGAAAAGTTGGGGAATCACTGCCTTAGTCATATACCCACTGGTGTGGATGAATTATACTGCGTTACGTCGATCATGTGAAAGAAAATGTTGCAGATTAATCTTACTTCTATAAAGACTTTAATGTGATATAAAATATTTTCATCATTTGAGAAAGGTTTAATATTTGAACATTTTAATAATGATAAGTACAGCTTTGATTTTAGTAATTTTAAAAAAGCTATTATAAAATTAATATATCTAAGGATATCCTCATACACACTCACTTTTATTAAAATGAAATATTAAATTCACATGCATCCATAAAATAATTTCTTTATTTAAAAACACTAGAATGCAAAACGTGGACTCGTTTTAAGTTAGATCACCTTCTTCATCTGTATGTACCTAAAGCTCGTAGTAAACACTGTTTATTATTTAAAGTAATTTATTCAAGTCTACCTTCCTCCCCTGAGTGACTGTTTACTAGAAATGATTTAGCATTCCGGTTCACCTGTTCTAAAGTAATTTATTCAAGTCTAACTTCCTCCCCTGAGTGACTGTTTACTAGAAATGATTTAGCATTCCGGTTCACCTGTTCTACGTCTGAGAATGAAGTGGTGATTTCAAAATGGTCCCCATTTGTTTTTTATTCTGTCGTCACGCAGGGCCAGAAAAATATTACAGAGTAAGAAAATGTTAAGTATAGTGCGATGGGCCTAGTTCAGAGGGAGAGAGAGATAGTAGTCTGGTCATAATTACCTGCCTTTGTTGATCAACAAGGTCACGAATCGTCTGTTCGGACAATTTACAAGAGTCTGTCTGAGGTTCAACAAATTGATGCTAGGGGTGTGGGGTAAATTAGAAGATAGTAAAGTATTGTGTTTGTGGAAGGGAAGTCTGGGTGGGAAGGGGATAAGGTAGTAGAATCACCTTCACCCCCTTTGCTGGCGAGTTGCGGTAGGGAGAAACAAGCCCTCGGGCTAGGGGCTACCAACAGCATCTGATCATCCACCGTATTCTTACAGCGTGAAGAGTTACCGAAAAACAAAGAAACAACGAGTACAGTCCAGGGCACATAAAAGAGACACTAAACATAAACTTAATATTACTATTAGTAGTAAAATACTTCAGTAAGTCACTTATTACACTTGAAAAGTTGGTTTACATAAAGCGACATAGTGGATCCACCACACGTCTAGGTAACATTGTTTCGATTCCTGGTTATACTGATAAAGATATTTACTATTATATCACGGATTAATCCATATATTTAATTCACAAATATTTAGGTACTGGACCTGGGTGTGCAGTAGACCTATAAGATTTACTGTCTTAGGTTTTGATGGTTTATGTCATATTTTGATAAGGGTTTATAAAGTGCACTTTAAATGCAGCAATAAAAATAACATAGTATATTATATAATACAAATAATGGTAACTTGACGAAGAACGTATACGTTGGCAAACCTCGTCAATATTCTCATGAAGACCTATTAATTAAAAGAAATAAGAGGGAAAATCACCCTGTGGGCATTTTTTCAGCGCTCAAAGACCAGCCTCGGCCCAGAGCAGCTAGTCAGACTATAGTAAACCTAATTCTGCTGCTCAATGAAAATTAAATTTAACTATTTTTAATAAAATCTATATTTTTATTGAAAGAATTTATCACCCACACCGGTAAGTACCCAGACAAATTCCTATCATGTCTTGTGTGCCAGTAACTGAGTGGTCAAGGTTCAAATCCTTGCCAAGTGAATTGTTTTTTTATAAATGATTTATCACTCTGCCCCCACGCCAAAAGCTGACACAATTCCTCTATACTCAACATTCTTTAGTTTTACAAACCCAATAAATGTACATATAAGGGGGATAGCCCCATAATATAAATGAGGGGGAGTGTTATTGTGAAAGTAGAGCTTAGTTAAAATAATGCATTATATTAGAAACTAATCCCAAATGTATTTCAAATAAATAGTACAATGCACCACAAATACAATACTTACTCACCGCTCTATATAAAAATGTGGATAATTTATTTTAAACTCTTAAGATATGGGAAATAAAATAATATACAATGTAACAGAACTTTGTTGACAAAAAGGAACATACTGGTTGGCCCACCAAAGAGAATAAAAATCAGCGCTCCATTTCATAAACCTCGATTCACAAAATATATTTGCCTATAGCTCGAAAACTATTAGTTTAGTAAAAATGTACTTCAAATCAAAGTTTTTAATTTTGATAGTCCTACAACCTTACAATTAAAATATATTTTGTATCTCAAAGAGTTGAGGAGATATGATATAAATTGAAGATATCCGCTTGTTCAAAAGTACCCGAAAAAATTTAAAATGCAATTTTGTTTGTAATGTTAAACGGTGCCTAGATACGAATTTTAATCAAAATTCTTTGAGAACATTTCAAGAAAGTAAATTTTTATTTTTATCTTTTCCCCCTTAAATAAACTATCCTTAATTTTATGGCTAGTTATCAAATTCCAAAAATCTCTCTGAGGAACCTTATAAAAACCATTGATACCAAGTTTTGGCCCGATCAATAAAATTGTTTCGGCTCTAGTCTAAGATAGACATGCAGGCACACAAACAAACCATACAAGAACAATTTTTTCGGCTTCAACGGGTTATGAATCTTCGAAGTACATCAACATTTCTAATTCAATTTTTTTGACGATCAAAAAACTTCATGTCCCTGAGGGGACACGAGAAAATAAAAAGCAACTTTATTTGTAAGTAACTATTATTTTAAAATAAGACCCTTGAAAAATATCATTAGTGTTTTTATATAATAAAGTAAACCAAAGAAAGAATAGTTACTCTAGAAAAGCAATGTGTTGTTTTTTACTATGCTTAAATGCTTGACTTGGTTTGTACTGTATTTAACTTGACTAAGATCCATTTCGATGGTCGAATAAGGTGTTACTCTCGTAACAGACAAGGCTGACGATGATAGGAAGACCGGAGTTATGTAAAAACTAGGTCGGGTGTATTGTTTTTGTTCTTACTAAATAACCCGCATCGGTAGAGTAGTTAGCTAATTCGTTAGTTCAGTGTTGGGCTAGATTGCTGAGGACGGGGGGATTGAGGTTCGAATTTAACTCAGGTGAACGGGGGTGGTTTTCCCCTAAATGGTTTTCCACTCTCCCTCCACGCAAATTCGGGTTCACTTCCTCTAAATTCAAACTTCCCAATTCCTAGCTAATTAGAGTAATTAGTACTTAGACGTATAACCCGAACGGTTAGTAAGACGTGATGTCAAGTATTATTATTATTATTATTATTATTATTATTACTATACTTACTAAATATCTTTGAACTATTCCTCAACGCAAATGTGGGTATAATTTCTCTATATTCAACATTCATCATTCCTAATTTTGACTTACAAACTATTCTATTGGAAGATTGACGCCTTAGACCATGGAATCACCAGCACGAGTACTGTGATAATTATATGACCAGGTATCCAGGCTAGATGGAACTTTTTTCCTTAGTGTTTACAACGACAACCATTCTAAAATAATTGGTGGGAGCTGGAAAAAAAAAAACAATTTAAATGGTACATTACGCACTCAAGAGTTAGGTGTTTTATATGTTTGTGATTGGACAATGTCAATAAATTAGATCTAGTATGGGAACCTATTGCTTTTTAAACATATCTGCACGTACAGTTAGAATTAAAAGTTAAGAATCGCAGTTATAATGAACTAGAAATAATCGTAGCATGTCACGATCATATAATTTTATATTTATACTTTTTATCAACTTATATAATAGCCTACATTCCAAATTTAATTAATCTATTTAACACATTGTTAGCAAAATCAGTCCAGGATATTCTTTTTTAGACCGTCCCCAAAAATCGAATACAAATATCCACCACAATTTAGGCCCATAATACACTGTCTGTGAAAACAAACACATTTTTATCCAGACCAGACTGTTTCACTTATAAAGAGCTACTGAGCTCAAACAATGTAGGTCTACCTTGAAGAGGGGACCAAATTCTGGGTAATTTTAAAGTTTGTTGTCCAGTTTCATGAAATTGATTTCAAACTGTAATCTTAACGAATAAAAAACAAACAATATTAGATCCCTTTTATTACAATAGCCCACATTTTAAGTGGTAGAAAAACTTGACAAAAAAAAAAGGGGGGAAATGAGGGTTGGCACTTAAATGTAAACCTACTGAGAACAATGACTCCACGCTTTCGAAGGTGATTAGTGATGCAGTTTGAACCAACCACAATAGACGGTTATAGCATTATTTTTTTAATATATATTTTCAACTATATTTTTAAAACCGTTAGTCTAAGCCATTACGGATTACATGAATAATTTCTAAAATTATTGTTCTCTTTTTGGCTCATAGAGTTTTGGTAAAAATAGCACTATTTACCTACGAAGTTTTAAAATACGTTCATTATTACGAGCGTTTAGTAAACAAGTGGCGCGAGTAGCGCTTGAAATCGCACTTATAGAGTTTTCTTATTACTCCAATGATAGACCATAATATATAATTATAGATTATATATGTGCACAATATACATATATATTAAAAATTGCTCTCATGCTAGATTGAGCTACTGGTGACGGGGATATCAGGGTTCAAATCCCGTTTGGGTTTATTGAGGGTGTTTTTCCCTAGATTGTTTACTCTTTTCTTCCATAAAAATGTAGGTACATTTATTCCAAAGCTCTACCTTCCTCATCCCTATTCATAAGCCTAATTAATTAATGCACTTAACACAAATGGGTACCAAAATTCGATGGATATTTTTTAGAATACGTATTATAATCTCACTAATGGAATAGAAAGGTGGTTAAATGTTAGTAATAGAAATTTATAAACTGATATATTCCATATGGAACACTAGGTATTACTAGAAGATGGAAGGTATTATAATACCTGTTTCCAAAACGGGAGATAAAACAGATTTGAATAATTATAGAGCTTTATCACTATTACCAACATATTATAAAAAAAATTATCTAACATAATTTTAATAAGATTGACATCATATGCTGAGGAAATAATTAATCGGTGACTATCAGTGTGGATTTCGACGAAATAGATCAAAAACGGATCGGGTTTTTAACACCCGGCAAATATTATTAAAAAGGTGGGAATACAACATGACAGTTCATCAATTATACATATATTTTAAAAAGGACTATAAATCACTCAAAAGAAACAAATCATGCGAAAGTTAATTAATTTTGGGATACCCAAAATCTCGTCAAGCTAATTGAGGTATGTTTTACTGATATACGTGGCAGGGTACGAGTTGGATGTCATTTAGCAGATACTTTCTAAATACATAATGGAGATGTACTTTCTCTATTACCTATTAACATAGCCATAGAAGATGCTATTGAGGTAATGCAAGAGAGTAGGGAAAGGTTGACACTAAACGATACAAATCAGATACTAGGATAGGCAGATGGTGTAGCTTTGTTGAGCAATAGTAAGCAAGGTGTGGCAAGAAACGCTGAAATTGTATTAGAAGCTAGTAAGGAAATAGATTTAGAAGCAGGGGCGGCTCGTGAAGGAGGGCTCAGGGGCGCCGCCCTCCCTGCAAAATAAAGCAAAAGAAGAAACAAAACAAAATTTGAAATGTATACAAATATTCTCATATGTTTTCATTATATAGTGAAAAACATAAATCAATTTAAAAAATCGTTTTATCTTTTTCTTATTTTATTGAGGAAATTAGTAACACCATAATCACGCCAGCACGTGACATGAAGCGCTCGTATGTTAATAGGCTCTGACACAAACTGATACATTATTTGCTAAACGACACGTTGAAATGAAATATTTTCAGTGGATCAGGAATAAGCAGGATAAGCAAATCAATGACTAAATTAAGTGTTCTAACCATCTGTTTATGGCAAAACTATTTCAGGAATGTTTCGTCAAGTGACGTGGAAAGTATTAACATTATTTTGAGATAATTAGTTAAATTGATAAATCGATACTGTTGTTTTCATGAATAATATAATTTCTTGGAATCATGAAATGAAGTGGAACAGGAATAAGCAGGATAAGCAAATCATTGACTAAATAAAGTGTCCTAACCATCTGTTTATGGCAAAACTATTCCAGGAATGTTTCGTTAAGTGACGTCAAAAGTATTAACATTATTTTGAGCGAATTAGTTAAATTGATAAATCGATACTGTTGTTTTCATGAATAATATAATTTCTTGGAATCATGAAATGAAGTAGTTTCTTCACTCAAAGGTTTTAAGGCGAGTGGAAGGGGGTGCGATTTAAGGTGAGTATTTGTCATGAAAAAATATTTTTACCAAGATAAATAAAATATTACCCCAGTACGCCTAGTTAGTGTAGTTTTCGACACACAGTAATGTTAACAGTTGTTGAGTATTGTCACTGACATAATGCAAATTGAACACGTCTTTCTCTCTTCATTTAAAAAGTGTCTGTTCAAATGACGATATGTCCATAACAAATATTTAAGAAATGATTAAACTACTATTCGTAGAAAAATTAACGTATCTTCTGAGGCAATTATTGATTTATTTTGTTCACAAACGTTGAGCTCAGTGTGAACTTAACTTGTGTTCCCTTAAGTGTGTTTTATTCTGAGCATGGGCAATAAATACTTCAAACCCTTTGTTTATAAACATTAAAACCATGGGTTGCTTACATTGAATTAACTGGTTACAAAGAAAGCTACACTTGGAAGCACACTATAATCAGTCCCTACAAATTTATGTTCTACCTTTTGTCATTTGTTCTAGAAATTAATTTGTAATGCTTTTGTGTGCCTCATGTCTTACCACTTGTTTGGATTATCTACCTACTCGCACTAAAGGGGTAGGGATTGGTAATGTAAATATGTGTATATATACTGGTATTTGCGTGGAAGGAGATGGTGAAATAATTCAGGGAAACCCACCCACCCAGGGAAACCCACCCACCCTGAATACATCCCACTGGGACTCGAGTCCCAATTTCCACATCAATAGCAAACCAAACCAGATAAGGTTTACAACCTAACTCACTTGACCACACATGCGATTAGTTTCGATAAATTATATCATTATTCTTTTATTAGAAGAATTTAATGTGAACTTTCTAATTAGATTAGGACATGACTTAAAAACTAATCTAAGAATATTATTGTAGAGAAGACACAACACTCATTCCCTTGTCTGTCAGCTCGTTGTTGACTCGAGGCAAATTGGAAGCGAGGTTGCCTCGTCTGTGTCGGCGAACAGAATGAGGCAAACGGGTCTCAACCAACTCGTGTTATAACATTAAAGTGAGGTTGCGCGGACGTTCGGCCTCAACTTGCCTCCTTGCAAATGTGCCTCTAGTGTATATGTTGTTGTGAGCGTGAGGAAGTCGTTATTTTGTAAGGTTACCGGTGAAGGTAATCATCGAAAGCAATGGTCCATTTAACAAATAATGGGATTTATCAGCATTTACCAATGATTTTATAAACCTCCCAGTGTGGTGTGGAGAAAGAATTTTACATGAACTTATTATATACATTTACCGATGATTTTATAAAATAAGGTACCTAGTTTATGTTGACGAAACTATATAATATAAATACAAAATAACCTAACATAAACTAGCCTAATCTAAGCTAACATAAAATAGCATGAAATTGCCTAAGCTAAGCTAACCTAACCTAATCAAATATAAACTTGACGTAATTTATTAACATTCACCAGTGGCTGATGGTAATTTTGTAAACTCACCGGGGATTTTGTAAAAATCTCGATGACTATGTGGAATAGTAAATACGTTTTTCATAGCACATATATATATATATATATATACAACTTTAGAAAATATCCAGATTTCACCATATTGAACATATTTGTACACCTATCACAGTGGGTAGACATGCTATTGACTGTGTGAGATGTTTGACAGATGGAGCTAAGTGTAAAGGAAACATATCTCCCAAATTTTGCATTATTTTAAAACTAGTAATATTAATAAAAATTATTTAATAATACTTGAAAGTGTCCAACACACAATATTAAGTCATACTAACTCAATTTATGTGAAACTTTAAAGTTATTAGCATTTTGAAACATTATTTTAAAATTGATAAAATGTAAAATATTAATACATATAATCTTATCAGTATGTAGAGTACATTTGAAACAAACAATGGGCGATGGAAAAAACAAAACAAGTGTAAATTTTAAACTCTAATAGAAATGCTACACGTGCAAAAAAAAAAAAAAAGGGGTGTAGACGAGGAGAAGAAGCAGTGAGAGGGGGAAAAAAAAAAAGGAAATCGTGAAAGTTCTTAATTACTATGTTCTGTCTTGATCCGAGCGTTCCTAGTGACTTATTGAACTCCATTAAATCCTGTTTGATCATCCACCCCTTGCCCCTTTCCCAACTTTTTTTTCACCCTTCCAACACACCCCCTCCCGTCATTCTCAAACACAGCAGCGTCGCTGACAGACCGCCCATACTAATGGTGTCGGTCGGTTAGGGACCAGAGCTCACCTTAATGAACGTACCCACAAGACGAGAGAGTGAAAAAAAAATTCACAAAAAAAAAAAAAAGTGTTGGGTGGAGAATTAACCTCGAGTTAAGAATGAATAATGGATAAAAAGTGGTTGACTTGCACTGGTTGTACTCGATAGACGAATATTTATCATTCTGAAGCCACGGTGTCGAAACAATGCATGGGTTTAAAGATATATATGTGTAAAGAGAAAGAGTTAGACGGATGGATAGGGAGGATTATGTTGTTTTTTTTAAAAGGAGAACCCATTTTAAATCGTGAACATTACCAGGGTGGAATAAGCCCTAGATTATTTAATTTTGTGTTAAAGGGATAATTTTGATTAATGTAAAAGTGGATGAAAGATTTAATTCCCCAAAGCGTACACAATTATTTCGTTTGCGATGAGTTGAGATTCTTCGGTCATGGTGAAGGCATTAGACAATACATCGTAAGGGAACAGGATGAGGACATATTTCAAATAAATATGACAGAATGCTCCAAGTGGAAACTGAGGGGGATGGGACGTTCGCCTTTTTGAAGATTGTAGAATCCATGTCCTGACAAATCAGGGCCGATTCCACTAGTTAGTTATGCTAGTTCACAGACAAATAATATAACCAGACACTCAACCTCCAGGTTAAAGTGGCGGCGCTCCTTTTGGGAAGCTTGAGTCCTTCACCACTAGGATCGCTGCGGCTAGTCCTATCATAACCCAGCAGTGACACTAGCGAAGCCCAGGGTTGAAGGACTCAAGCTGGCAAAAGGAGCGCAGTGAAACCCCCGTAAGGTTGAGAGTATGTTTCTTACTTGTCTGTGTGCTAGTTATATATTTACTAAATACGGATTCCCCCTTTCTACCTCTTCCCAAAATAGAGGATGTAGTAAGACTTAATAACGTTATAATATCACAGTTAGACCTCGGATGTGGTCATGCTCTTAGGTTTGAAGAGTAATAATTTTGTCCTCACTTGGAGAGAAAGCTAATGGAGTACGAGTAATTTTGAATTTACTATACGTAGGTGCAGTAATAAATGCAAATATCAATCCCTCACGCCAGCAATTAAAAAATAGCTATAATATTAAAAGATCCAACAAAATCTCTCAAACCGAAATCATGTTACTTCCTTACATGTATAGTAATCTAACATGAGTAAATATGGTCCTATATAAAAGGGTAAATGAAGAGCTTAATATTTTTGAAGAGAAAGCTACTGTTACATTATATTCACTATTAATTATATTAAAAGTCAGAAATAAGGGAATTGTTTTAATTTTTAAAGAAATACTGCGCTTAGAAAGTCAGAATTTTTTGTTGAAAAGATTGACCAAAACTAAAAATCTTAGGATAAAATTTTGAATAAAATTAAGTACTGATAGTCCTATATTTAAATTTCAACACTAACACGCATCCGCTGATTAAATATTCTACAGTATTTTCAACTAATAGCAGTCTAATAATAATAATTTAATGACGAAAATAAGACTTCCACCATGTCTTACACTTGTCAAAATAACAACCAAACCTAAATTACAACTAAAGGGTTAGAAATATGTGATTTAGAGGGGGTCCAGACTTTCCCTGGAATTTTATGGACCCTTATAGGTGGGGGGGGGGGGGGG
>CABFWB010000559.1:139723-215003 GCA_902151455.1 Timema bartmani
GGGGGGGGGGTACATATATACGTATAAAAACTTGTATTGGTTAAAGATATAGTAACATTTTCTAGAACCCCCCATCCATCCCTTACCCAGAAAAGCTAGCTTTCTATAATTTTAATGACAACCAAACAAATGAGATAAAAGTTTTCTAACTCCATTTACCAAAGATTAAGTACAATACCAATAATAATAATAATTTTAATAGTATAGCTTTGTTTTGGCGTTGGTTTTGTTTCGTTCTATAACAGCCAAAAACTATTTGTAGTTTAATCTAGTGTTGGTAAAGACTCAATAGGGGAGAGCGAGAACTTCATTATTTGGCAAAAACAGCAGTAGGATCCCGTAAAATGAATCTATCACCCAGGGGAATGGGACAAATTAATTTAAAAGAGATAAATGGCTGCTCCTCGCCCACAATTAAATTCGTAACCCATTTATATCTGTAGACGCATGCGTTTCCAACTAATACCTCATTTAAAGTACAGTAGAGGAATTTTAATAGATGTTCTGCACTCACCTGGCAATAAAACGTAGACAAATCCCCCCCCCCCCCCCTTTCTACCCAGACCCTAGTGCACCCGGCCAGGATTGATCACCTCTCGGGTACAGAATCATGGATGGTAGCCACTACACCTAGACTGCCTGTGGTAAGCTATGTCTTAATACTGTGTTACTTACCTATAAAAGGTAAAATATCACGTTCATCCTATGAGGGTTGCCTACCGGAGCATTTAAATACATTACAGACGTTCAAATATCATACTTTAGTTAAGGTGGCCGCCTCGATCAACGGGAAAGTATCAATCGCCGTTCGGGTCACATGAATTAAAATATAATGGTATGTGTTATTTTCTGGAACTACTTCTCTATTCTGCTTAAGTACATACTCCCTTTTGCTCTTCACTTAAAACCACCCTTTGTCATGTAAAAATGTAAGGGAAAGGTGTCAACAGGTCTTTATCGAATTAAAAACCAAAAATTTTGAGTATTATAATTTTAACTAAATATATTAAAAGGTAAAATTGGCTAATTTATAACGTGACTCTAGGGAATATTTTGCAAGTTGTAATTAGCTTAGCCTTCCCAAAACAAATAATATCAATTTTTATTTAGTTTGAAATCGAAAACTTGAAGTTTATTAAGGATAATTATAATAGTTTTAAAGCATCAGATCTCCCATTCTAAATTTATTTTAAATGACATAGTGTGTTGAGATCTCCCTTTTTATGGGCGGCACTCTTCTATCAAAGAGATGTTGACGTATCGTTATGGCCCTTGGAGCCAAAACTTCATAGGCAGGGGACCAATCAGGTTTCGTTCCAAGACTTCATCTCAAAGACATCATGTTCTTTATCATCGCACCGTCGAAACTCACAGCGGGGAGGAGGTATCCTGTCTGAACGGAACAGGTCACTAATAACATTGTAATTGTTGATTTATCGGTTTGCCTGATGTTAGCTGGCCCACCTGTCATATAAGTAAGCTTTCCCAACACGACCTACAGAACTATTGACTTAATGTTTTATTGAACTCAGTGGCGTAGTGTGGAGTGTTATTTAGGTAGTCAGAGATTGTTTAAACCGTGCCCGTGAATGTTCTCATCACTCGGCATAACATTCATTACCAGATATCTACGATAATAAACTCTCGTGTGAGGTACGGAGAGTAGAATATATGTAGTATGGGTCTAATGTAGACTAAATCCGGGAAGAACATAATCACAATTATTATAGTACATCCATTACTGTTTCCTAGGTCAGTTTTTTCAAGCCATATAGTTTTCTACTACCGTCTTGCTATGCCTGTCTTAGTTTCATATACCTTATAATTTAACTTAAGACTAGGATAGGCACAACATCCAGTCTCCGGCCGTTAGTTTATCAAGGTGAAAGGGTAAACCCATATTTTAATCAATGATAAACTTTCTGTCATGCTGGAAATCGAACCCAGGGCCCTGAACTCAGTAGGTAGACACGCTACCGACTTAGTTAATGTGTTGAACTACTTAATCACAACCATCGTTTAAATAAGCTCTGCTTACTATGGCAACACTCCACGATACTGGTTAAAAAATATTGATCCATTCAACGTTCTGGTATGATGTACAAAGAAGGCCTTCGTCGTTGTGATTAATAAGAACATTTATCATTTTCATTTCGGAATTATTTAAGAGATTTATATGGTAGGACACACTTTTATTGGGAAAAATTCTAGATTTAAATAGGGATCGGGTATAGAATAAAAACTAAAAAGGGTGTTTTTGTCAATAAAATCACGAAGGCTTGTCCAAATTAACCATTAATGAACGTTTTAACTTATTTGAGAAAGGATTTATCTGGAAGAAAAAATCTATAGATAAAATCTACGCTTGAATATCATAAAAATGACCCAAGAGAGGCGCTTCGAGCATATTTGTAAAAGGCTCCTCCTGTGTTTCATTACATAAATAGTACATAATATTGTGGATAAATTGCTCTATAATATTTGTTTGACCCGCTTTGATGCCCGCGTGGTCTAACGCTCTATTCTATTGTTAGACTAAACTGCTGAAGAGGGGGAGGTCGGGGTTCGATCCTGGTCAGTGAGGTTTTTTCCAAAATAGTTTTCCACTTGCCTTCAACACAAATTCGGGTGCACTTCCTCTCAATTAAACCTTCTTAATCCCTAACACATTAGTGTAATTGGTACTTAGGAATACAACCCGAACGGGTAGTAATACGAGGTGCTAAATAACATTTTGTCTGTATATAGCAGTAATAATTGACTAGGCCTAATAAAATTAAAATAAATTGTTTTCTTTCAATTTAATTAAAATTGATATAGTTGAAAAATGAAACCTAGGATACGAGACTTTTGGTTTAACACGCCAGTGCTCTACCACTGACCTATCCAGCAACTCTCTGGTTCTCATCGTTCACTCAGAATCTGTGGTGAACGTGTGAATTCGTAGGTTTCTTGGATCCGTCATTGAGTCACTGTCACAGGCGACTCAGGGTCAACTTTATGCTTCCACTAATACAAGATTAAATCATACAGGTTGACGATATACATGACATGTAATCTGTATCCAATTTACAAAGGAAGAACCTTTTAGAAAGTGTAAACACTTTTTTTTCCCTCAAAAATGAGAAATTGTTACTATTATTAGTCTTAATCTATAGGTAGGCCTATTTATATTTTAAATCAAAAGTGACAGCTTCACATAACATGACCTTACATATGAATACGTTAAATTACATATATTTTTATATATAACCTTTTTGGCGTATTAGCTTTTATGAAAATTGGATTGTAGAGTACATCACACGTGCATCACATATCTGGCCTTCAACTATGAGTGAAGAATATTCTGAATATATAACTTTATCTGGACAACTAAGTGGCAGAGCGTTGGTGAGCTAAGTATAAAGAATCAAGCTATATTCCCATATTCAGATGTAATTCTTTAACTATATTTAATTAAATTGAAAGCTGTATCTAGATAGGGCTGTATCCATGAGCATTTTTGTATGTAGCACTGCAAATTACTATCCGTTTGGATTATACGCTTATGTACTAATTACGCTAGTGGGTTGTAGGGTTGAGGAAGGCTATATTTAGAGAAAGTGTACCCGTATTTGCGTTAAGAAATTGTGAAAAAAACATTTTGGATAAACCACCCTCAGTACACCCAGCTGAGATTCGAACCTCAATCTCCCCGTCATCGTCAGTCTAGTATATTGTGAGAGTAGTGCCTTAGACCATGCGACCACTGAAGCAGGTTTCTCACAAATTGTTCTGTTGTACTTTGTGCAACAAAAGAAAAAAAAATAGTATGTTCAACATAATATGATACCATCCAACAAACGGAGAAGCGGGCAACTTTCATTTTAATTCAACACAAGGTATTGTTTTAAATTGAAAACCCAGAGTCACTCTTGAAAAATAATTAGAATCCCGTCTGACAAGTGTGACTTAATTTCGTTTTGCTTTGGTAACTCTAGATCTAATGCGTGTTTGGGGGTCGGATCACAATCAATTATTTTATCTTTCCAAGTGAAATTACTTGAAAAGGAAAACTTTCTATCTCTATTCTTGCCCCCCTTCAGCCTATCCCTTCGTAAAAAGTTGAAATGTTTTAAAAGTTGTAGTCTTCAAGTTTTTAAGTCATGCTGGAATCGATTAAATTAGTTCTCTCAAGTGCGCACTGTTATAAGCAGGGCGGAAGTCTTAAATTAAGAAATTAATTCACAAGGAAGAAAGTGCGGCGGATAAAGAGAATGAAGACGAAGGAGAGAAACAGAAGAATCGGCTTTGAAAGCACAAAGAGATGGAGAATTATAAGTAAATCGCCTGAAATACTCGCTCAACAAACGCTAATTTGCATGTATTCTATGCCTTCTTAATTTAGCGCTTCTGGTGAAAATACCAAGGAGTCTTTGAAAATATACTCAAGGAAAGGATAATGATTATGAAGAAAACTTAAATCATTCGAACGAAGTAAAAGGATATGCAAGTAGTTTAAGGGATCAAAGTTTATTATTGCAAAATATTTTATGATGAAGCGTTTTTCAACAAACTAACTTGCTTATGATTATATCCAAATGCATATTATATAAATGTGAGAATTAGATCCAATTAAAAAAAGAATTTTATAGAGTAATATATTATCATTTAACTTTCTTTTTTTTTTTTAGTCTTTTTAAACTATCAACTGTATCAAGTAGATTCAAATGATATATCACTAGCATGAAAATTACTTTGATCTTTAATAATCGCTGATGTTATAAGAAAATGAAATAGTTTAATATGAAAATATAAATTGTGTTTATTCTTAATTTTTTTTCTAGGTAGGTAGGTACATAAAATTTGAGGATGGTTGGTTTAAATTTAAGAATAAAAAAAGAGGTAGAATGGAGAAACGATGGATGCTCGTGGGACTTTTAATAGGTTTAATAATCTTTTGAGCTAAATTCACAGTAATGTGAGGAATGCCATGCCTCTACCGTGGTTCGGATTCCACGTTAAACTGTTGGTCCTCCATTTCATCTCACAATCACCCTACCATTACACATTAACGTAAAGTGCGTATAACCCGAACGGGTAATAAGACATGGTGCTAATAATAATAATCTATGCACAGTGTTTTGCCTACTCCGTAAAAGAACGGTGTGATTAGGTTTTTATGTATGTATGCGTGTATGCATGCATGTTTGTATGTTTGCATGTATGTTTGCGTGTATGTTTTCGTGTGTGTATGTTTGCGTGTATATATGTGTGTATGCATGTATGTATGTATGTATGTATATGTATGAGTGCATGCATGCATGTGTGTATGTTTGCATGTATGTATATATGTATGTGTGTATGTGTGTGTGTATTTACGTACGTATGTATGTATATATGTATGTATGTATGTATGTATGTATGTATGTATGTATGTATGTATGTATGTGTGTATGTATGCGTGCATGTATGTATGCGTGTATGTCTGTATGTGTGTATGTATGTATTATGTATATGTGTATGAACGTATATATGTATGTATGTATAAATCGATTGGGCCCAAAAAGATTGCCAACCCTTGGTCTAAGTCGTCAGTCTCGCAATATACTTGACTTCTAATGACGGGGTGATTGGGGTCGAATACCGATTAGATACCCCGAGAGGTTTTTTTTCCCAAATAGCATTCCCCACAAATACTCTTAATTCAACCTTCCTCATAATTAATACACTAGCGTAATCAGTTCATATACATATGGCTCGAAAGGGAATTTAGACGCAGTAGCAATATATATAGCCTATATATATATACTAAGTGCCTATTAACTTCTAATTTATGGAAATTTGATATGTTCTTATGCTGCCTGATAAACTTAGTTTTATGTTGCTGTACCTGATGAAAGTTCGAACATGAGCCCTCGAAATAAAGCATTAAATATGCACAGTTAGAAAATATGAATTGAAAACATCAAAGAAACCCTTTATTGTACAAAACACATCTAGTTACACTAAACTCAATTTATGTTCCCCTGTTGTTTAAATAACTATTTGCTTAAGCCGAAGAACAAAATCGTAATACTGGTTTGGGATCTTCAAACACGAGTTATCACTTCTGAAATACGCTAATTTGAGCGCCCGTCCTCAGAGCCGAGTGATTGAGGAGTTCGATTAGCAGATACTGGTGCAAACCAAGGAGATAGTGACGTATTTCTAAATGGATTCACATACTTAAATACTTGTTTTAAAGTTAGCTGTTCATTGGTAAGTAATAAGTGCAATATTATTATAATAAACCAAGCAGGACTGATTGATTTTAGAGGATCGTAAGATATTTATATTGACGGGGGATCATAGAATTTTGGTTTAGCTAGATTTTGAACTGGAAAGTGAAGGATTAAATTATTGGACGTTTAAAATGCACAGGTTGTAAGTGTAGAGGAATGAAAGATTTTTTGTCGTTGTCGTTGTTGAAGGGAGGAGGGAGGGGGGCAATACTTATCCTAAAAACCTTGTAGATTGTACATGTAAACTAGTTTGTTATATCATATATTATACACCTTTGTATAATATGTTTGATGGTGGTTGGCCTTGATATTCTTTGGATAGTAAAAAGTGATTTGTCTATAAATATGGACGTAAGTGTACTGTCCTATAATCTAATTTATAAGTCTCAAGTTGATAAATATCCGTGTTTTATAAATACCCGTTGGACACTTCAAGTATTATTTGGGACCATCCCGTGAACCTCCATGCCGTCAATGTTCAGTCCCAGATATCGAAACGGTTGCCGACGAGTGTGTTGTTGATGTTAGTCAAGGCAGCAGCTAAGACTCCTTGTAGAGGAAGCTGCGGCAAGGAGCATAGCAGCCGGCACGCAGTTTGTACCCGCAGGCGACCAATAGCCTTGCCTCGCTCTCGGGTCCTGTCTACCTGTGTCTCCTTCTCTGTCTCTCAGTACCGACGCTGTTGACCTTCAAGCGGCACCTGCAACTGCTTCATATAGGCTGCCTTCCTCTTCGATGGAACAACTGGAACTATCTATCCCTCCGGGAACCTGGTCGTTAGCATCAGCGTGCGTGAGAATAGACTCCGCTTCAGTTTAGAGCTCGTCTCAACCTCGGATAACGCCTAGCATAGGTAGTTAATACAGATATAAAATTTGACCGTGATCCGTGTGACCCTAACGGCTAGTAAGACGCTGTGTTTAAAAAAATGGAAAGCATTTATTCCATTTACTATTATTATTATTATTATTATCATCATCATTCGTAATAATTGGTTGCTTTTGATATCACTTATTAAAAGTTACAGCAATAGATATCATGACTCAATATATACATATTTATTTTGTTCATTGCATCTCACTTTCTTTCCTTGCTGTTCACAAGGAGGGCATTTTGAGGGGAAATCATGTCAATACCACCAGCCAGGATTCGAATTCAAACCTCTCCGAGAGTGTATCACCAACCAGCGCATCTTAGTGCGGGTTTCTATATCCTAATCTATAAAACAGAGAGATTGAGACCAATAAAACAGTGAGATTGAGACAAATAAAACCATTTTACCATATTTAAAAAATATTTTAACTACTAAATTGATTCCGATTTAGCTGTTGGCAAGTGAGACTGTGCCTTCAACACGTTTTATGGGCTGAACGTAATCTTGAATCTAATATTCCGGTTATTTAGTTGCGAGGAGGGCTCTTAAATGATAAACGCTCCTGAGTAATACGGTAGACCATAATACTCGTAACTGATGTTCTCTAGATCCCAAACTGCTGAAATAAGTATATATTAACTTCATCTCTTTATTGAAAAGCAAGTGAAATTCCTCAAATGTAACCTTCTCCATTCAATTTCCTTAAAGAAGCTACGATAAATTATATGAGTTAATGTTTCAACGTTGAACATATTTATACCTAGCATAAATGTGTGAAAATGAGCGTATATAAAAAGAAAGGGTGGATATTTTAAAAAACAAGGATATTTATAGAAATAATAAAAATGTTTAAATGTATCTGAAATGTACTCTTAAGTCAACGTTTCCCAGTAATAGCATTAGAGCTCACAAAAATATATTTAGTATATGATGAAACCTGTTTACTCTTGCTCCAGGGAAATGATTGACCATCAATTTTTTTAAAGAATTGTTTCAGTCTCGAACTATACGATTATTTTTATCATCTTATTTATCTGATGAATGTTACTCAGTGTGGGAGAAATGCGTCTAGCATCGGAGGCACAATAAAAGCTGTAAATCCTCAAATTGAGTACTTTTCTTCGACGTTGCCTTTTATGTTTAAACGAATGAGTCACAAATACTGCCACAGTTTGGATGTGCTTAGGGTAACCAAGTGCTAACGTGTCCAAAGAACACATTTATTTAACTAGCCTCAACCCATTAGCGTTTCCAATGAATCGCGTGAGAAATCAACCCAACCCAAGTACGATGGAGAGAGCCAAATTTAATTTGAGTTGTAAACAGGACACTGGAGAAATAATCGTGTGTGTTTATTATACATTCCAGCATTAAATTATATGCACACACACAAAATACATTAAATATTTTTGTATTCTTTAAAAGTTTTTGACTAAACTATTATTTTAATTTAAGGTGTTTACATTTATGCCTGGATTTAATTTTAATTTAATTTTACCACCTTGTGGCTTAGTGCCCAGGGTTTTAGGCTATATATACAGAAGCTCTGGACGCTTCCAGATTTTTCTGTGAAGCAATCGACCTGGAACGCCCTTAACTCAGCTTCATGAGGACAAATGAATAAAAAAAAAAGTAGTGGCTATAGTCTAGAAAATTGTTATTAACGGTTCAGGGTCCCTTGTGCTGACCACATGACACCCTGTATTTACATAAGTTGGCACTATCCTCACTAACAGATGGCGGCCACTCGGTCAGTATGAATCGATTGCGGGCTGTCACCATGGAGGTTTTTTAATCAATTTAATATATAAACATATTATATACATCCCATACAATAATATGCATATATATGTGTGTAAACTTTATATAAAATAATAACTTTAATATATATATATATTTACATTTATCAAATAAAGATTGTATTTATTTAAGCACTCATCAATAAAATAGTGATTTTACTAGACAATTTATTTTAGAATACAATAGTACATCATGAAATTGTGTTTGTGCATATACTGTACCTATATCACGTCGGTATTTCACGAAATGGTATAATATATATGAAAATGCCTATTGCTGTCAGCTTAATTTAACATCACCTTTATTTCCGATCCGGTATATCCATTTGTCAACGACGGTTTGCGGGGTCTATCCTCTTCTATCAATATAATCGTTAGCACTGTGCATCACACAGGAGGCACCATCTCTTGATGATGAAGAAAACTAGGGGGGAAGGGCGGGAGGGAGGGACGGAAACAAACCTGTTCTTTCTCTCGCGGGTCGCGTGGGGCCAGAAAAAGACAGGAGATACCGTCCCAAGAGAAGGACCAATCTTTATGACGGAGAGGTTGAAAAACCGGAAGGGGAGGGGTGTGGGGAAAGGGATGAAAGATCTGAGGTGGGAACAGGTTTACCAACTCTTGGAGTCTGATCAACCTTTTCTTCTCTCGTCAGTCAGGGGGCCATGGGCATGATGATAATGTTGGTTCCCATGAGGAATGGACTGTCTAAAGATTAAAAGCGTTGCTCTTGAACAAGGCTTTGATTCGGACAGCACAATAGTTGGTTTGAAAATACTTGATTTAGTATTTAGTTTTTATAATTTAGTGACTCTTTGGTTTATGCTCTAACAGTCACTATAGCTAATCTAAACACCACATTTTATTTTTAGAATACTTTTAGTAAAACAATCATTCAAACCCAAATCGGTGTTCGAATGAACTAACATCATTCTCACAAAATAATGTAATGCTTATGGTTGTGAGATCGGGGTTCAAATCTTGTTGGGGTGTACTGAAAGCTATTTTTTTCTATATGATTTTCTATTCTCTCTCCACGAAAAAGCGGAGTTACTGCTTCAAAATTAAACCTTCTTCATACCTAACACATAAGCACATGGCACATGTAGGCCTACTATACATGGGTTTGAGCAATGGACGACTTTGATATTTTTCACTAATCACTTCACAAACTGAGCTAAGTAGACGCTCTTACATACTAAGAATAGCCCGGCCCATTCAGAGTTCAAATATGTGTCCTTTTCCCATTTTATGAGTATAACAAGATTATTTTAATAATCATAATAATTTCAATTTCAATTTCCTTTATTATAGTGCTGGCCAACAGTCGTAGGACCTATAACAGGCCAGCACTGAAAAGTACACAAGTACCATACAAATACATATATTTACACGAGAAAATATTATAAACAAAAATGGCTAAAAAATTGTATATACTGATGAATAGTTACGAAAAAAGTAGTAATTAATAATGATAAGAATAAAAAATAGCATTAATAACAAATAGCTAAAGAGTGGTTAAAAGCAGTAACAATATGCAAAAAATAGATCAGAGTATTGTAAATTTAAATATTATAATCAGAACCTATACATGATAAATGATTGATATGGGATTTCCTTAAATAACTCTCTGAGTTTAGCTTTCCTTTTATGATAGAAGTCGAATTCGACAAATATAGAATTGGCGCTATGGATACAACGACCTATAGGGCTTACCTTGTAAGAGCTATTGAGAAAAATAACTTTGGATTACGAGAAGCCCGAGAAGGGATATGAAAGCCTACTTGATCAAGGGCAAATTTGCAAGAAATTTTATTATTGAAAATATTAAAAACAAAAAGGGCATCACAATAAAGTCTACGCGAGAAGAGAGTTTGGAGCCCTAATAGGTTTCGAATTCTATCATAATCATAATAAATCCGGTTACTAAAGTATTTATCATAGCATGCAGCAACAAATTTTCTTTGAACGTTTTCTAACCTAAGAGAGTCAGTTAAGGTAATGGAATTCCAAGCAACAGTAGCATATTCTAACTTAGATCTAACCAGGGCATAATACAGACATAAAAAACAGTCAACTTTCTTAAATGATGAAGTAATAAATTTAATAAGCCCAAGTAGTTTCAATGACTGGGAAATGACATGGTCAACATGATAGTGGAAATAAAGTTTGTTATCCAGGAGGACACCAAGATCATTAATACAAAGGGTGCGAACTATGTTATCACTGCCCAATTTATAAGTAAAAAAGAAAGGATTAGTTTTCCTAGTGAAAGATATAGATTTGGTCTTAGATTTATTGATAGACATTCCATTTTCCAAAGACCATTGTAGAATACCATTTACATCATTTTGTAAATCTATACAATCTGCAATTGAATTGATAGTTTTAAATAATTTTACATCATCAGCAAAGAGTAAATAACTAGAAGAGTTCAAATATTTACCAATGTCATCAATAAACACATTAAAGAGAAGAGGACCTAAATTAGACCCCTGTGGTATGCCACAGGGTGCTAAAAATGTATTTGAGCTGTGTGAATCAATTTTAATAATGAATGATCTTTCATGCAAATAACTGCTGAACCAATTTACATATGAGTGAGAAAGTCCAAAATTACCAAGTTTAGCGAGAATAATATTATGCTGACATAAGTCAAATGCCTTACTTTGGTCAAAATAAATAGCATCAACCTGACCTTGGGCAGAGACTTGAGGGGCAACATGCCCAAGAAATTCTACTAAATTAGTGACCATAATAATAATAATAATAATAATAATAATACTTAGCACCGCGTCTTGTTACCCTTTAGGATTATACGTATAAGTAATAATTACGCTGATGGGTTAGAAATTGAGAAGGTTGACTATAGAGAAAGTGAGCTCGAATTTGCGTGGAGAGAGAGTGGAAAACCATTTAGGAAAACCACCCCGGTCCACTCGAGTGAGATTCGAACTTTGATCTCCCTGTCCTTGACAAGCTAGCTCAACACGAAACTAGCATGTTAGCTAACTATCCCATCGAGGCGAGTTAATATTTTTTTAAGCACCGCGTCTTACCACCTGTTAAGGCTATACGCATACATTCTACTTACGCTAATGAGTTAGGGATTAGTAAGATTGAATTTTTAGGAATTGTACCCACATTTGCGTGGCGTAAGAGTGGAAAATCATTTTTTAAGAACCCCCCTCAGTACACCCGACCAGGATTTGAGCCCTGATCCCTGTCATTGGCTGTCTAGTCTATCATAAGAGTGATGCCTTAGATCATGCGGTCACTGAATCGGGTAGTATAACAATTCTGTAAATAGTTTAAAAATGAATATTTCAAATATTAATTAATAAGTTAGAGTCAGAACACTTCATTTCAGACATAATTAGAGAGCTTTCTATTCTATATCGTCTTCGTCTAAATTTTATGTATCTAAAATACACGCCGATGCGATAGGCACGCAGACTAAATGTCAGGATAATCTAGTACGGTTTTACAGTGCGAGGGAGGTTTGGCGATCGAATCTCATCCGGGTGTATTGAGGGTCGTGTTTCCTAAATTGTTTCCCACTTCACGCAAATGCGGGTATATTCAATCTACTTTACACCTGCCAAACTCATCACCACCCCATTAACGTAATTAAAACGCGCATAGTTCAGATGGGTGATAAAACGCGTTGTAAAAAAATAAAACATATCTCTGAATTAAGCAATTATTATTTAAAATCATAGGTAACTTGACCTCTAATCTATAAGACTGACCATGCGCTTAAAAGTCTTAAAAAAAACAGTGCCAAGTGTTTAACTTTAATAATGGCGTCGGTTAAGGTGAGATGGATGGAAAACCAAATTAAAGCCATTATTTTTGAAGGATTAGTGGCAAAAATAAATAATAAAGTGCTTAAGTATAAATATACGTTTAGTTTGATTTGTTAAAAATAATAATTTATGTATTTAGGAACAATTTTAACTAGAAATAACTTTATTAGAGTGGAAATTAGGAAAAGAATTGGAAAATGCATTTTATTAGGTGGTCACTAAGTTATCGTCATCTCACCTGCTGTCAAGGAATGTAAAACTCAGAATATACAAAATAATAGTGTTATCGGTTGCTCTACATGGGTGTGAAACGTGGTCTCTTACCTTACATGACGAAAACCAATTTAGGGTGTTCAAAAAACACGGTGCTTAGGAAGATTTTTTAAAAAAGGATGAGGACACTATAAAGTTTAGGAGGTTATAATAATGATGAGTTACATAACCTGTACTCATCACAAGACATTGTTAGGATAATCAAGTCTCGTAGATTATGGTGGGCAGGGTATTCAGATCAAATGGAAAAATCTAGAACAGTGTTCAGGGTATTGACTGGCAAATACAATGGGAAGAGATCAATGGGAAGACCTAAACGCAAATGGGGGGATAACATTAGAATGGACCTGAGAATTATAGGGTATAATGAGGTAGACTGGATAGAATGAGCTCAAGATAGGGATAGGTGGCGTACTTTTGTAAGTGTTATAATGAACTTTCGAGTTTCCAATGCCCATAGAGTAAGTAAGTAATCTCAATAGTTATTGAGTATTTGTCATGGTCATCCTGAAATTTCACTTTAGCTTTTTCTCTTCATTTAAAGGGTTTCTATCCAAATGCCGCTTTGTCTATGACATATTCAAGAACTGTTGATACTACTATGAGAATAAAATTAAACTGGACATATCTATTGAAGCAATCTTTTGTTTAGTTAAAAAAAAAATTAGCTATACAAATTGCATAAATAATGGCCTTAGCACTCGCTATCCTTTTCCCCACTTTAAACACCCAACGTTAGCATCAGATAGTTCCCAAATTATCCTTTTGACCCGTGTGTTCTCGACAAGTTAAGAGTCGAAGGTGTTACACACTAAGCAAAACTAGAAAACCGAACACCTGCACAAACTGAGAGTAAAACCTTGTCCAGGAGTGTGAAGTAGTTTTTAAAAAAAACGGATCTGTCTGAGAAGTGTGTTTCTTCTCTGGAGAATCATACAAATCCCGCCGTATTGCCTTCAACTCGTTTCCCCCCCGACGACTGGAGACAAGCGACAGACCGCACAACTGCTCAGGACGAGTTTCGTCCTTCCCGTTGAAGTGTTTGGTCGTGTTTGACCGTCCTTTAGCTCAGAATGGCCGTGACACACTTCAACCCTTTAAAATCCTCCTTTACCTCTTCTTGAAAACCCTCACAAACAAGTACTTCTGTTTCGGAGGTATTCACGCATCCACCGCCAGGGCTACGGAATAGGTGACACAAGTGCCTAAGGTCCTTTTAGTGCTCTCCAATGAATAGGTGGTGTTCGTAATGTTTTGTGCAGATACAAAAATACATATTAAACAAAGATAAATATTTTTGCTCCCTTTTATTCCACCCAAAATACTCAAACGCTCACAGAACCAATAATTATGTCAGTTTCATTTACAATTTACTTTGACCACATATCTGCATACTTCATTAAGCTTAAATGGCTACGACTAAGAGAACGAAGCTTATTTTACTCTCTTACTTTAATCTTTAAAATTCTTAACTCACCCACACCAGAGTATTTACTATCCCGGTTTCAGCTCAGGGGAAAAAACCATTAATACAAGTGCTAGTGATTCTTCCGTTCTGTGTACACCACTTCACAAATCTCAATCCTACTTTCACTTCTTCATTGTTGTGACATCACTGGCATGTAATACGCTACCTACCACCATCATAAATTTGACCAAGTTAACTACCTTAAAAATTAATTATCTAAATTTATGTAATAAGAACTTAGCTTTGAGCTTTTGTCTTGAATTTTTATGAAGTTGAAATAGACAAATATGTGTGTATGGGTTTTCTAAAATTAATTGTTTGTAATGATGTAGATTTAAATAATTTTTGTTGTATGAAAGATTTATTAAGAAATTGAATAATATATTGTGTGAATGAGATAAAATTTGTTCAAATGAATCAGATATTGATTGTGAGTTTGGCTGATTTAATTTGATATTACTAATTGTTTTGTTTTTAAGATCTGTTTTATTATTATTTTCGTTCTTTAAACTAATTGATTAAAATTAAAAATAGTTATAAATTAATTATTAATAATATTATAGCTTGGTTAATTGTGGGGCAAGATGTTACACCTTAACCTCGCCATATTAAATAAAGATATTTAAATAAATAAGAAAATAAATAAATTAAACTAATGTTTAGGTGTATATAATAATTTCTTAAGCACCGCGTTTTACTACACGTTCAAGCTATACGATTAGGCACTATTTATTATTAGATGAAGTGTGGCCGTATTTGCATTGAAGTAAAGTGTAAAACCATTTAGGAAAAAAATACTCAGTCCACCCAACCAGGCTTGAACCCTGATCTCCCACATTATCAGCTGCAAGTCTATTGATAGAGTAGCACCTTAAATCATGCGGCCTCCGTAGCGGGTTATACCCGTAGTTTACGCTGTTAGTCACGTGGTATAATACGTCAAGCTCACATCATACTGTATTGCCATTGACGGGGAGTCTAGGTTTGAGTCTCAGCCAGGTACACTGGGAGGAGGTTCACATGCGATTTATTGCTTGAGTTTTTCCATCCTCTCTCCACGCTATATACTACATTCCCCATTCCTACCACTCAAATTAAACCATTAATAATTTTGGTATTAAACGTACCACAATAATATATTATTATATAGAAAGAAATCAGAAATGTCTAACTTTTAAGTATAAAATATTGTAGCAATAAAATCATAGTGAGTATTGTAATAATTTAAACGTCCTAAGCAAAGTCCATTATTCATAGGGCAGCTAGAAAATCTAATAGATCTATTTTTCCGTTTGTATACCTAAATGTTGTGATCTGCAGCGGTCACGTTTCATAAATACTCTCAATTTCTATAAAATAACACTGATATAAATAGTAAAATATTCATAATTTTGGCCGCAAAAAATAAATTTTTGTTTTTTAAAAGGTCCATCCTACCTTGGACGATTTTGTTGTTTTATTTCTTATAAAATTTTACCAGCGGTGAAGAATGAATAGTTTTCCTCCACCAATAGTTAATCATGTACAAATACAATAAACACGTATTTTTTCTTGAGTAGATGAGATTTGCATCATGTTTTCACGTTACAAAAAACCGGTTTAGTGAACATTTGACACATGCACGAGCTAACTACCGGGTTAGGAAGACGTAACTTTAGTGTGATGACTTGATTGCAAATTAGTATGAAACATGTTGCCTGAAATAAGGCTACATATATATCAGGTTGGCCACTCAAACTTTAGAGTAAAGTTCAAGCATAGTTCCCGTTTTTTTATGTAAAAAAAAAAACTCCGAGTTTTTTAAAAGTCTTTTCTTCTCTCCAGCTTTGAAAAATAATTGGAATGAAAATGATTTTTAAAAGATGTATTGAATACGCCACCAAATTTTATTATTTGAGCAAATATGGTTAATCAATCACCATGCAGCCTCAATAATCATGTCTTAAAACACTTTAAATTTTTTCAAGATGGGTATATGTTTAAAAAATATCCTAACCATCTCTTATTGGGAAAATTTTCCATGAGCCACCACATAGAGGATCCCTCCCTTTCCCCTGAAAAAAAAATCTCAGGGCAGGTATACAACAGCGGAATTACTTTACATATTTATCGCACATTTTTGAAGGTGTCGATCAAAAAGTAATTATTCCACTGGTGATCTGTGCTCGGTCACAAGTATAGAGTAGTCAAGTTAGACAATAGTATGTACACAAAATTAATGTGCTACACCCAGTGTAAGGGGTAGAGGTGCAATTAGAAAAAGTATTTGCAAAACAATTACTCTCCAAGTCAAAGGGGGGTTCGAGGACTCAACCCCGGGAAATGTTTCAAAATAGTATTTCCCCAGAGATATTTTGAGAGATCCTCCTCTGGAAACATTTTGAAAATGATATTTTTCTCCAAAATATTTAGGGTGGCCCTACCACAATCTTTTTTTAAATTTGGATATCCTTCGAAGCTATTTAGAGTAATCCTTACCTATATTTGTTTGTTGGAAATTAAACGTTTTTAGAATGTATTTGAAGTGGTTTTACCTTAGAAAATGTTTGACAATTGGATGCTTCTAGAAGCTATTTATGGTTGTCCATCCCCGGCAAAATTTAGAAATTTCTTTGTCCCCAAAAGCTATTTAAAGTGGTCCTCGTCTTTAAGTTCATAACAGGAGACAAAATTCAAGCACTTTTTACGGAGTTTTTTTTTCCCCGGTTCACAAAATTAATTGATAGTGCATTCTTGGAAAGAGAACCACAATTATTCTAGTACATATATATATAGATTTCACAATTTAGGATTGAGCCATGATCCACCAAAGCATTGAGTGATATTATATATAGATAAAATACAAATAAAATTCTCAGAAAATGCTCGCTTAACTTAATATTTTATTGGCATAGTTTTATATTTCTCACGTCATCTCCCTCATATATATATATATATACACATATATATATATATATACACACATATATATGAGGGAGATGAAATTGGATTTAGAGATACAAATATATATATATATATATTTGTATCTCTAAATCAAATTTCTATCAACACTTTGGAGGGTCATGGCACAATCCTAAATTGTGAAACCTATATGGAATAAAACAAATGTGGTCCTCTTTCCAAGAATAAACTATGAATAGATTAACTAAGAATTAACTACGATTTAAATTTCACAAAGTAAAATATGCCCAACTTACATTTAATTTGGACCATTGTTGTCTTATCTTCTTTGGTGACTAAATAATATTTTTTATGAAAACCTTGTTTTCAGAACAATAATTAAAATCAGTACATGAATTAATATGATAAATTTATTAGTAAAATGTTTTCATGTATCTTACGCATTCATCTTATAGTACCTAGGAATATTTTTAATAGCTAATATTCGAAACTCTGTTAGATGATAAAAATTACTGGTCATAAGTCATACGAATTATTTTGATCAAATTTTTACATTAAAGCTTAAGAGAGAGGGGGGAAAAACATGGAAGAGAAAAGTTATTTCTTCCCCATATTATATAAGAAAATCTACCCTATCATCAACATTTACGTCCATAAAATTTCGTGACATCCTTTGTAATAATACAACTTGGATTAACAACACTTGTATAAAATATGATCAATTTATTCTCAAACATATCACGAAAGCGAATAAATCACCAGCAGGCACTTTTCAATTATGCCAACACAAGCGTACCATCCTAACTAAAAAGTGACAAAAGATGTACGAGTGTAATAACCGTTCTTGGTTTGATATTTTCAAGTACAATAGTAAAAATAACATGGGTTGTATAGAAGTTTACATGAAACTTTGATTACACGGTGAGTTTGTGATGGACTTGTGTTCTGTAGCTGCAATAGTTTGAAAATTTGAATTATATTTCGCCTAGTCATGATGAAGTAAAGTTTGGCTGCCAAGATTTCTTGTGGGGAATATTGAATGATGATAGCAGTAATTTGGAAGTTATTAGGTAGTATCACAGGCAGTAGTATACATTGATATTTCATTGAGCTTTTGAGTTTCATTTGAAAACTGTACTTAGTTAAAGTGTTACGGTCATCACAGCTATCGATCGAAAGGAGAAAAAAAATTGAATAGCTAGAAACAATATCCCACATTATTAAGTCCCTACTAGGTGATATATTTACAATATACTAATTGCTACCAAACATAGAATCAGTTAAATTAAATAATGTTTTAAAGGTACACTTTGTTCACCCTGAAAGGTAGCATGCTTACTTTACAGTGATATACTATGGCGTAGATTATAACAATAGTATATTTCGTCACGGTAATACAGCTACCTTTCAGAGTAGAAGGATTGTACATATTTTAAATAAACTTTGCTGTGCCAACTAGTAGCTCCAAGTATTTTAAAACAGTTTGACTGTAAACTTAATAGTAATTTTATAATTTGTTACTCTAAATACCTTATATTATAATAATGTAAAATATACAAAATAATGTAGAATAAAACATTCCAGTCTTTACATTAAAATAATCGAGACTGATCAAGTTTTTAGTAACAATTCAATCCGGACATAGTTTTCATTGCACACCACCAACACTATGTACCAGCCTGTTTCACGCAGTGAGTCCTATTCTCACTAAGTCCCCTTTCGTCGATATTAACTTTTTTTTATTATTAAATGCGTTCTCCACGTTTTACTACTCACCTACTCATCTCAACGTATTTATTCTAGTGGCTTAAGAATGAGTCAAATATAATTTAAACTAAATGTAACAGTATTTGAATAGAATAAGAGGAGAAAAATACTTTAGAAAAATATTATTATTATTATTATTATTATTATTATTATTATTATTATTATTATTATTATTATTATTATTATTATTATTATTATTAGCACCGCGTCTTACTACCCGTTCGGGTTACACGCACTTACGCTAATGTGTAATGGTAGGGCGAGTGTGAGATAAAATGGAGGACCTATAGTTTAACGTGGGATCCGAACCACGGTGGAGGCCTAGGATTCCACACATTCACAAGTTGTGATTAATACACATCTTGTCAGAGGTGAAGGAAGGGTTTGGCAATCAGGGGATTAAACCCTGGACCCCCAGCATAAAAGTCTGACATCTTACCCTTAGACCACCAGGTCACCTTAGAAAAATAAACTTCTTCAAAACACTCGGCCAAGTTCCGGACCAGACTTTCCTGGACTGACAAACTTGTCCACACGCCCATTGGTGCAAGAAACAACTAAAACACTCAAGGGGATAGTTTAGGAGAGTATATTAGAGAAAATGTACCCACATAAGCAGGGCCACAGCTAGGGATGTGCAAACGGGGCTGACGCACTTGGCCCCATGATTTAGTTGGAGGGGGCTACAATTTCTTAGGTGACAAAGGGGAAAACAAGTTGGGGGGAGAGGGGGAATTTTTGCTTGCGCGCTCGTATAGTAGGCTCCCTGTATATGTGATCTAGCAAATATTGTCAGAGTCTAAAAGCAATGTGGTTTTATTTATTGAATGAGTGGAGTGAGCCCTCTGTTTTAACTCCACCGATTTGCATTTGTCTGTTTGTACGTGGTGGATATATCGCTTTTGAACACATTAACCGATTTAATTCAAATTTGGTAGAGTTGTTCTTTGTACCTTTAGACAGATCAAGTTCGTTGGGGAATAAAATCTAAAAATAGGCTGGGCCAAAATAAACCCTTTAACATATAGAAACATGGCTTCCAATATCAAGTATTAATTTTATATTGACTTTTTAGGATATTTTATAATACTCAATCCAATTTAAAACTACTGAGAATTATTGTAATAACACTAAACAAAAACGGATTTTTTTTTTGTATAATTTTTAGGGGTGGGAAGGCTGATGATAGCTGTGGGCCCCGCAAGTGAAGTTTGCCCAAGCCCCCACGTCTGCTAAAGGCATCCCTGCGCACAAGAGGGGAGAGTAAATTTGAAAGTTACAGGTAAAACCCTACTACAGAAACCCCCTCAGCTCTCACACACACACAAGGAATATACAGACAAGATTATAACCTCAACATGTCCATTACTGGTGACCAAGTGCAATGAAAGTTTAACGTATTAGACCATTCGGCATCCGATGCGGGTAGTTTTGATGTTAAACTGACAAAAATTCCCAGCATCTTGCACAGAAGAAACTTAGTAATCCAATGTTTAAACTAAAAATAAAAATAAAAACCGGTTTGTATTAATTGCTTGAACACGCACATAAGCATTTATTGGCAATTAAGAAGTATTATTTGGGAAAACAAGATGCTTATTAAGTTTGACTTACACTCATTATAGCAAAGCTGACTACAATCGAGTCAAGTGCTACGCTTGAAAATAAGCAATTTACTCACAATAGATTATTATTAGTGGCTCTAATTTGTCGAACAAGCAGGAATATCTGTAGAGAACGGTATTTGGCATAATTAGACTTGACTTCCATCCTCTTTGAGTGGGTTTCTTTATTTGGAGGATTAATTAACTTCATTAAAACGGTCGACCTTCTTTGAAACGTTATTTACACAGTTTGAACTTGTGTTTGAACACAACCGCTTTCCAACCGGAAAGCTCTAAATGAGCTCTTGAAGGACGTTAGATGAATCAGGGAAAGAATTGCATTTGCTTTGTATCGTATTTATTTTTAATGCACTCTCACCTTAATTGTTATCTGATTGTCTGTTTAAATGATATTTATAAATAATAAATAATCACAGAAAATCAGGACTATGTGGAGGTTGTTGTTGATATAATTGTATCATTGATGCTGATCCATACCGGTGGTATATTGATCCAAGGAGTCAAGCTTGTAATATCCTGTATTTCCAGTAACGAGGAGGATCGAAATTGGACCGCCTGCTCCGGAGGTGATTTTCCATATGCTATTTAAAACTCTGGGTTTCCTATTTTCTCTCTAAGAAAATGTGAGTGACCTTCTTCTGAACAATCCTCCCCATCCCAACCAAGAATATTAATAACTCATGTGTTAAACGTTATATTTAAAAAGTTTTACATATTTTACGTGTAGGCGGGCTTTATTACATTTTCATTCATTCGATATTATATTATTATTATTATTGTTACTATTATTATTGGTGTTTAGAGGCCCGTCGACACAATGAGATCATTAGGGCTTCATTTAATATAGATTTACAAATACAATCATGCAATTTTGGTTGACCTATAATTTTATTTGTCTAGTCTCAACTTATGTCAGCAATAAAGTCCGTCATGTTGGCTGGCTGGTTATATTGGTGAATACCCACAAATCTAGAAAGCACCAGTTCAATTCCGGGCGGTATTGACAGCTATTATTTTTTTATATAAAGGTTATTCCGGCTATTTGATTAGTAAATTGCGGATAAAATAATTTACACTAAATTAATGCTAGATAATGTAGGTGCCATGTGTATACTTTTATCTGTGTATTTTAAAAAGTGTACGATTAATACAAATATGAAAACAAAATATGTGAGCTACCAAATGAAATCTTTGAAACTTTTCTTTGTAATTTGATACTGTCAAACCAACTCCTGCACTGATAATCACGAAGCAGGGTTGTATTCTGAGGTAGGAGGGTTTAGGGTGCAAACGCCTTCATATCCTTAAATAATTATTAATAATTATTATTTTAATCTTTCCTCAATGCCTAGGTTAGTTGTGTATTGAAGTTTTGAAAATTCATAGTACCGTCAACCCCAAATATATATATTTTTTAACTTAAATGATTTCTAGAAGAATTTAGTGTCAGCAATATTATTTACCATCTTATACTGGTGGACTTTCTCAAAAACCAACGCATGTAACAACTTCCCTAAATATATATTCATAAATTATATTCCAGGAACGGATTTGTCAAGAAGTCTAAAGACAACAGGTGACAATATTTAAGCTTGCCATTTATAGGAAGGTTAAAGTTCAAATCTCAGTCGATTACATTATGGCCCTCCTATCCTCTTTCGACGCTTATGTGGATGAGCCTCCTCTAAAATGTACTTCTAATCCTTATCCCTTAGATTAACGTACATATTGTTGATCTTAAAAGTATTACTATTATTATTATCGTTATTATGAATTCAACTGGTTGACATTTAACGAATGTAATTTAGTAAATTACATACTCCTTATTTTAAAAGTAAGTACTTTGTTTGTTGAGAGTTGAGACGCTATCCCCAAGATGGGAATCAAGAAACTAAAAGGGAATTTTATATCAAAGACATAACACCCCCCTGGGGTGATGAGGGCACTGGGACCTCTTTAAAACGGTTACGGGAGATGGCGAGGAAAACAAGTGTATCACACTCTCAAAGTCAAGTTAACAAAGTTGCTAAAAACAACTCAATCACCGATTCTCTGTCGTCAATTATTGCCTCGTTTCGTGTGATCAACAAAGCAAGGCATTCACCAGTAGATCTGAGACATGCCACAAAGCTTCTCTTGTCTTAAGTGTGAAACGCTGTTTTACATAATCGAGTTACCTCAAGGTTTTGGGCCCTTGTGCCTTGTAATAATACCATATTCCACCACCCGCGGCGCTGAAGGACAAAGGACCTTCACTCCTACAGGCCCTATGTGCAAACAATGTTATAGAGGAAGGCTCCTGGCAAGTTTTAAGACTCGTAGGAAGTTCGTACTCCTAAAATTTAAGTAAACTGTGGTGAGAGTGGTCGTAGGTTAGTTTATTCGCTGATCCATTTATGGTTTTGTTCTAGTACATTATGTAATCTATGCCTTATTAGTATTTTTGAAATGTGTTTATTAGAGGCCCTTTGGTTGGGAGTAGTAATTCATTGTAAGCTAGGCTACGATTTTCATTTTGGAAATTTTCTTTATGTAATAGTTTTCAAATTGATAATAAAGGAAAATCTGCTTCAATAGATAAATTTAATTTTAATTCTAAAGGCTATTTTTTAAGTAAGTATTTTATTTTAGTAAATTTTTATTTTGCTGGTCCACGTTTTACCATTCATGCGGGCTATACGTATTTAACTGCATTAGCAAAATAGAGATAATAAATGCAGTATTTAAAGTTAACTAGCTCTTATTTGAGTGGATGTAAAGGGGAAGACCATCTAGGAAAAATACCTCACTGCACCCTATTAGGATTCAAACCTCAACCCCCTCGTAATCTGCAAACTAAACAAGATGAGCTTGATATTTAGTCCACGTTCCTAATGGTGCGAGCTACATCTTTAAAATCATGTCTCATTACTCAGGATATTTATTTATTAAGATTACATTTATTGAAAGTCAAAATAAAATACATCTTCTGGATGTCTAAATAGGTAGTCACATGGTTCAACATGATACACTCGCATTATACTGGATTATTAAAAATGGGGAGATCGGAGTTTGAATCCCAGTTTGATGTAACAAAGGTAATTCTCCTTAAATAGTTTCCCACTTTGCCTCCACGAAAATTCGGGTACATTCTAGATTCTATCTTCCTAATTCCTAGTCCAGTAGTGTAAATCTGCGTGTAGCCGGAACGCATAGTTAAACGCTGTAAACAAAGAGCTTTTAGACTACCATATAGTTTATTTATGTTGATACAGGGTGTTTCACTTGTTGAAAGTACAATAAAATATACTTACGAGAGACTAAAAATAAGACACAACAATTATGAGGCTAGCCCCAAAGTTATCCTGGAGATAAATATTTAGCACCGCGTCTTACTACCCGTTCGGTTTATACGCTTAAGTACTAATTACGCTAGTGGATTAGGAATTGGGAGGGTTGAATTTAGAGAAAGTGAACCCGCATTTGCGTGGAGGTAGAGTGGAAAACCATTTAGGAAAAACCACCCCAGTTCACCCGACCGAGATTCGAACCTCAATCTCCCCGTCCTCAGCGGTCGAGCTCAACATGACTAGAGCATTAGCTAACTACGCCACCGAGGCGGCGGGTCTCCTGGAGATAAAGAAAATTATTTTTGTTTTGCCCTTGTAGTAGATTTTTATCTTTCCTATTTCTATTTCCAATTTCTTTTCCTCCATACTTCCTTATCGTTCCTAGATCCTTGCCCTTTTCTAAAACCTCTTACTTCCACCCCAATATATACAGCAACACATTATCTCCTCTATAAAAGGTCAATTCAAATATATTTCTCGATAGAAAAAATAAAAAATTCAAATGATAAAACCTAAACCTTTTTTTATCGGAATAGACTGATACATAACTCAAACAATTACGAGAGAAAATGATAAAATATTTATATAGCTCACAGATAATAATACAGCTAGGAATTATATTTAAAGGGCATTTATCAGCACTTTATGAACCAACTGATTATGTAAGCTTGCAACACTAAGCGTGTCTTGTCTAATTTGCCGCTGATAGTGAGGTAGCTATGAACGAAGGTGGTAGAGTTTAGATCAACTGTACCCGCATTTGCGTAGAAATAAAGAGTATAAAATAATTTAGGAAAAAACACTTCCAGTGCAACCAACCGGGATTGAAACCCCAACAATCATCAGCAAACCAGAATAAAGGAGCGTGACATTTAGACCACGTGGCAACACGTGTTGGTTAGTTAATATTCTAGAATAAAGTTAGGAATAAATAAATATTATAAAATGATTATTAGACAATAGCATTATAGTTAGGAAAAGATGTCCTTTGGAATGTTCACAGACTAACTTACTAAATTCTCTCTACCTGCACCAGTGGTTAAAATATTTAAGTCGTCAAGCTCGCATAAGAATAGATTGTCAACTGTGGAAGATCCAGGTTCGAATTTCTGCTGTGTTCACTGAAGGTGGTTTCCTAAATTTGAAAATGTACACTTAACTGTGATTTTCCTAGCCTAAACAACCTTCTACATTTCTATTAATTACAGCAATCCGTTAATAATTTTAGGGCAGCCACCTCGGTCAGTGAGAAAGTATAAATCACTGTCAGGCCACAAGGTTTAAAAAAAATGTATTTGTAATTTTCTGGAACTAATTATCTATTCTGTCAAAACTTATACCCCTTCTGTCCTTCACCTACAACCACCCTTTGTCATGCCAATATGAAATAAGGGAAAGAATATTACGGAACTTCTTACCTCAAGGTAATGAGGAAAGCTTGCTAGTTCTCAAATAACTTAACATTTTTGGTTGTGAGTATAAAAATTTATTATATTCGTTCAATAAAGGCAAAATCTAGAGCCCTTTTTCATCAATTCTAGTTTCATAACTCCGCAAATATACTTAAATTGTCGTTAAAATGAGCTACGATCATACCTTCACACATTTTTCTTATTAATAGAACTCAAAATATAGGATTTTAAGGGGTAAAAAAGCCTTATTAAAATCTTTTGACTTTACTTTGGTGTGAACCATATTTTGAAATAACGCATGGGAAAATTAAATGTTGCGTTAGAGCTGAACGTGTGAGTAGCAATTTCTCGCTCACATAGGCGGCCCCCTTAAGGTGGTATGGAAGGAGACGCGATAAAATGCCAGTGATTTATGGCAAAACTTTTGTTGACCAAAATAAAAAATATATATATTTCTCCAATACAAATATAGAATTTAATTTTATTCACAAGTTGGTATCAACAGTTCTTGAATATCTGTAATGAGCATGGTGGCATTATCTAACAAACGCTTTAAATGAAGATAAAAAGTTGTCATTAAATTCCAGAACAGCCTTGACAGATACTCAAGAAATTTTGAGGTCATCATGTGAAGAAAATTAGATTTTATGTTTGTACTGAAGCAATATTAAATTTATTTTGACAAAAAAAAAATTGCCAATAAAACTACAAAAACACCGGCCTTTCTTCGTGTCCCCTTCTATCCCACCTTAAGAGTGTAACGTAAAGCTACATCCGCGCATTTTTGGTCGACAAGGTAATTTTGGCTCTTCTCACAGTTTAACTCTTACTCTAAAAAACAGTTATGTACCTATCCACTTCACATATATTAGGTTTTGTCACTTTATCGAACACGCTCCGGGGGTCGAATGGCCTATGGTATCATTCTCTCAATATATTGGATTTACGATCACGAGGAGATCGGGGTTCATATTCCGATCAGTTGTATGAGAGTGTTTTTGGTTTTCCATTTCCCCCCTGCAAAAATTCGAGTACTTTATTCTAAATCCAACCTTCTTATTTCTTAGAACAATAGTGTAATTATGCGGATAGCCCGAATGGGTGATACGATCCGGCACATAAAAAAAATCACTTAGAAAAATGAAGTAATTATAAATCACTTGCCAAGTTAACCAAACATATGCGAGTAAGATAAACATGGAACTGTTTTTGAGAAACTTTTTAACTGTCAGAAATTACCAAAGTCTCCGTAAATGGATCATACCAATAAAATACGAGTTGGAGAATAAACGTATCTAGAAAGTACCATACTAGTCTTATGTTAAATGAATTATACCAATAAAATACAGCCAGCTGTGCAATAAATGTATTTGGTATGCTCCTAGTTAAGCAATTACAAACTTTTTTACACTCCAACTAAACGTAATTTAGTTGAAATGATTACGTCGATGTCTCAATTTATTTTTGTAGGATCAAGTTTTTTTTCCTGTCAGCTACAATTGAAACTCGTTACTTTAGATGTATCTATCTCCTTTAACTTGTTGTACGGATAGCAGGTGGTGTATAGCCTAGATAATAGGGATTTGGTATTTAAATAAAAGTATTGATAGTTTATTTATTTCTAGTATCAAAAAAATAAGAGTAGTGATACTGTAATAGCACCAATTTATCAATTACAGTAGGTAACGACATCGAAATAATATGCTTTTACAATTAATTATACGTGACTAGAGAAGCTTAGGATAGTGAAATGATCTTTAGTGCAGCTACAATCCCATCAGCTATCATATTAGTTTGTTTTTTTAAATGATACCTGAACACAGTAATTTAACCCGGGACCCTTGGTTTAGCATGACAATGTGAGTCATTCTTCACTCATAGCTTAAGGCAGATTCTGTGATGGACGAGTGGAAAGCATCGACTACTTATTAATTTATCATTGATACCACAGCCACTGGAAACTTTGGAGTGACTTTATGCTTCTGTTTGTACATTTCATTTGTTCAAATTACTCTTTACTAAACATGCCGTTTGTACAAACGTCAGCATAAAGGCACTCCAGAGTCGACACTGGCTGTGGTACCAATGATAGCTCAATAAATAGGTAGCTGATGATTTTCACACGTCTATCTCAGACTCTGCCTTAAAGGATAGATGGATTAACCTGAGCACAGGACAAACCCTAGATAGCTCAGTGTAGCATTGGGGGGAGCTTAGCCGAGGGTTCCAGGCTCGATTCCCGTATCCAAATGTCATTTTTGAAAATTTACAAATAATCAGGGAGTTTTTTTGTCCACTTTGATGTTTTTTTGTGTTTTTATTTATTCTAATATTGATGTTATCTTTATTTATCCTTAAAATGCTGTACTTATCTAGCAAAAAATAAATAAAACCTTTAACTTCCATTGAATGTTTCAAATTTCTTTACTATATTGTTAAAAACAATAGGTAGTAATGTAATCACAAAATTGTAGTATAGGGGCTAAATGTCCAGCTCATTTCCGAACGAAATAGCAGGAACTATTAATCAGGCTATTAGTGTGTGAGCTTAAAAAGATTACAATGTAATACATAAATTATAAACAAATTAGATATATACAAATCTGTTGATATCGATCCGATACCAGGGTGGCGGGGGGTGGAATTAATTCCAAACGAGTAAAAGTATAAAACAAAAATACTGTATTTAGAAAGTATTTTGTTTTTTAAAGGAAAAATATTGATTATTAATAACAATGAAACATATTTTCCACATTCTTACTATTTAGACCAAGGGTTCTATAGCTGGGGTCCACGGATAGGCTTCAGCGGGTCCGTGAACCGGCCGTTAAAAATAACAAAGGTTCGCAGTAGTTTCCATGTAATTACATCTAGTAAAGTTTGCCATTGATGATAGTTACAAAAAAAAAAACCTTGCCATTATTGTGGCCACAAAATTTAATGACATCTTTGAGTATGGATTTGCCAATGAAGCATTTATTTTTGCTATGGGTTCTCTGATTCCGTTCGCGACGACATATATTTGTGAGGTAGGGTTTTCACACTAGTTGTCAACAAAACAAAAATTCTAAATAGATCGGATGTTAAATATGATACTGTCAAAGACTACTCCTTAATTTCAACTTATTATTCACGCAAAAACTTCTCTTTGACTTTAATTTTTGAACAGATCTAAATTTAACTTTTTAGTTGCACAGTTTGACTTTATTCAGTAAGTGACCATTAATTTTTGCATTAAAAGGGAAAGTATGGGACATAACTCGTTGTAAATTTATTTTTTATACTATGTATATGTGAATGTAATCAATTTCCACTGTATTAAGTAAGTTTTATTCAAGATGTTATGTACTTACATATATTTTAGGGGAGTGGGTCCATATTCTTTGTCAGATTCTCATAAAGGTCCGTGATCAAAAAAAATATTAAGAACCACTGAGCAAGACGATGTTGTTTTGTTCGCTCAACTAACAAAGTTCTCAATCACAGTGAGTGAACACACTAAGAGCAGTACGTTTAAACAAATATTTTTTCCTCTTTTCATATATTTTGTGCATTCGCCTTATAAAAAGATGGATCGAATGCTCCAAAGAAATGTGTATTGAAGATTAAAGAGGGAAAACATATATCTAAACTTTGGGCTTTAAGAATGACCTCCAATTCACACATGCCTCCTCTTATTTCTCAACATGATTTAGCTAATAGGCCTTGTGATATAGTAGTCACATCCCCTGGATTCTAACCTAGAGGTCTTGGGTTCGATTTCCGGCTGGTACCGAAGAGTTTATCTCAAAAGCGGAATAATTCCCACGGTTACCAGGGATTGGTTAATTAAGATTAAGGTAGGTTAAGATCTTAATTGGCTTCACCCTATAATATTCACTATCAGCATCCTCTCACCTAATCGAGAGAGGGAAAAAGCCTCTACGAAAAGGATGTACTATTAGTACATTCGGGCGTTTCCTAAGACCTAAGCAACGGTACATTAGTACTGGCTAATAATTCCGCAAACTAGGCATATTTATGTTTCCCAGAGACACGCCATTATTATTAACATAGTTTAGCTAAGGGTCGTAAGTTTTAAATAGGGCATCATACAGTCTCATTTTCACCTGTAGTGGTGACTGTATGGTCTAAGGCGTCAGGCTCAAATTGATCTTGATCACAATTGGTGGGTGCGTCGAGATTCAAATTCCGTTCGGACGGCTACAAAGGTGGTTTTCCACATTTTTCACTGTCGTTTTCGCGACAGCTTTCCACGTAAACGCTGGCGTATTTTCTCTAAGTTAGCCTATTTAATAACCTTTGTGGGATTATTTAATGTTCCACGTCTTATTACTAGTTTGGGCTATCCGAATATTTACATTAATAAATAGGGATGAGAAAGGCTGAATTTTAGAAGATATATGCAAGCATATACGTGAAATGAGAAACCATTTAGGATAAAATATTTCAGTAAACCCATTTGCGATTTCGAATTATGGCTTCTCATAACTGAAAAATCAGAAAATATGTAACTTACACCTTTATCCACTTATCCACCAGCGAGAGTAAAATTATCACTTTAAATTTTCTGTTAAAATAATAATGTTAGATAAAAATAGTGATACGCACTTCTCTTGCTCTTATCTAAAACTAAATATATGTTTTCAAATGAACATAGCTCCTCATTAGCAATTTCTATCACGTATTCAGGCGCCTCTGGAATGAGGAACCTTCACGGGGCTGTTTGGATTATCATAATATATTACATGCTGTGTATATTTCACGAAAGATGTGCATGTAAATAACGGAACAAAGTGGATTAAAAATAACTTGGCCATTAGTAGAGTGGACCGAATATTTAATGTTATGCTTTAATGTATTATGAAGATATCCACTAGAACATATTAGTTTTAAATACATAATTTCACTTTTTTTTATAAATAGCTATAGGTATACACCGATATATTAATCCCTAAAAAAATATATTCTATTAAATAAAAACTAAGTATTAAATTCATTAAGTTCATATATCGCTCACTAAGTTGCATTGGCGCAAATATAGTCAAAAATATGTAGATTTTCAAACTAAACGTTTTCACTGTGCTATCTGCTAGAGACGAATATATACTGAAATGGTTTTCCACATGTGATCTACCAACGTAGTTTTACCATCACTTTTACATGCAGAACGAGTGATTTTTTTTATAAACTATATTCCTCATATCTACCCATAGATTAAACCGCTAAGCCGTTATCATGGTCGAAAATTTGATGGTTAAAAATAGATAAAATTCTAGGTATTGGTAAGATTGGATTTTTTTGTTTTTGTTTTGCATTATATAGCTCTAGATTGCTTAAACAATCTAACCATGAATCTGATCCGAATAAGTAGTATAAACTGTACTAATTAGGGGCATGATATTCAGAGGTGTCACATGAAATATATTTGGGTGGTGGAAGTAGGGGTTGAGACAGTGAGTTTTCCAACCCTCCCCCGGAAAAAATTTAAAATTTGAGGCAATAAGTGAGCATTGAATTGAGGTTATGAGCAAATGTATTTTTTAAGTTATTTGTTATTGATGGATTTTTCAAGTTACAAATGTTATTAGTTTTGACATTCATCATCATTGCGTGGAAGAAAACTAACATGTCTCGGCTCGTAAAAATTCTAGGCTTCATCAAGTGATCAACTTGAGACATTACCTAACCTTCTAAAAGCTACTAGTGTCTAGTAGTAATAGTAGTAGCCTTAAAACTAGTAGACATTGACAACGACCCTGCAAGCCTATTTGATTAACCAAGTTTTCTATACAATTTATTGTACAGTAGATATCTCCATTAAATATTTGAAGAGCTATGAAAATGAGAACTTTTTAAAAGTATGGATCTACATTTGTAAAATTTAAACTTTATCCACTTAAGTCTGCAGTAAAGAACTTTAATAATCAAAAGTACTCGATCACAGAGCAATTCTAGAATTTCTCAACTCAAGATCTCAACTATACACAAAATACCCAACTTTCAAGGTTTTGCCTGAACATTACGGGGTGACCCCCACCCCAACACCACCTTAGTGCAACGAACCTGATGTTATAAAAAATTTGAGCCTTAAAGCTTTTAATTCAGGTGAGTTTAAAAAAATATAAAGGATGTGGCGTTACATTAAAAAAAACCATATGACAGAAACTAAAAGATCACGTTTTGTTTGAGGCAAGGCACAATATGTACCGTTCCTAAACTCATCAACAACGAAAGCAAAATACAGTTTCTTTTTGTATTTAAGATTTAAATGTGTTTTGTAATTACTCTTTGGATTTGTACTTGATTTGGCGATCAAGTAAGACAGAAATAAATGAATCCACATTTAATATGAGAATACAACGATTTATCACGCGGCTTAAGACAGAAAATTTGAAAAAAATATCAATTTTATTGGCTTTTAATAGAATGAATATAGGCCTATCTGTTAAACGGACATCGATGATCTATCCAAACAACATTTCACCACAATCGGTCAAATGGTTTGGGCGTGATTTAGCAACAAACAAACACAGACAATAAATGAAATAAAAATAAATAAAAATGAAATCTTGTCGATGTGTTTGTGTGTTTGTTGCTCAATCACCCACAAAATATATACTTATTGTTCTAAGATTTCGTATGGATATATCATAGACTTTTGCTTAACATATAGTTTATATATTTTCTATTAAAACCCAATGAAAGTGATGTTTTTCAAATATCCTGCCTTAACCGAGTCATCAATTGCTGTGTTCTCCTGTTAAATATAGATTCATTTATTTCTGTCTTACTTGATCGTCAAATCAACTCCAAATCCAAAGAGTAAATTGCAAAATACATTTAGACTACACACACACACACACACACACACACATATATATATATATATATATGTGTGTGTATATATATGTGTATATATATGTATATATATATATATATATGTGTATATATGCAGGATATAAATATATATCTCCTACATATACATATAGTTACACACATATATATGTAATAGTTACATATATTTAGGATATATATACATATATGCATGTGTGTTTAGCCTAACTATTGTTGTCAATATTTTTCTTTCGATACGATTATGGTATCGATAGTTTTATTCCTAAACTAGAAATGAATAAAGTAGGCTATAAATTCAGTTTTTTAGATACATCCCTAATATCAACCTGTGCTCTCTTCTTAGAAAATAATGCATAAAACCGCAGTTTTAGCGGCTGTCTGGTTCGAATTGAATCTCGTTTGAAGTCGCCTTTCACCTAAAGAGGCTGATGGACTCTCTCTCAGCCAACCTCCTTGGAAATCCTGGACCAAAATAGGCGCAAGGAAAGGTGAAAGGGAGGCGTTTTGCCCTAAGCCAGTAATTAAGGCTGAAGGGATGTGGTTAGACCTCTTCTCTTGCACATGGTCTTCGAACCTTTCAACTTTCCCCCTTTTAGATTCTGCGTTCCGAGAAGGTGTGTGTTTATCGGACAACAGGTGATAGACACTTCCCTGGCACTACAGGCGCCAACAGGTTTTATTTGAGAGGAGAAATAATCGGGAAAAAGGGTGGAAAAAGATTAATAAAATATGTATTTCCTCAACGGGTTCGTGAAGCTATCTGTCAGTACCTTTGTGTACGCATGTGTATGTATTCATGTGTGCGTGTGTGTATGTGTGGAGTGCAATCTTCTCAGACAGTGGCTGAGATGGAAGATAATGGTCTATCTATTTTCTACAAAGAGGATACATAGTCTGGGCTTAGGATACATATTTATCAAGTGACCCTGTCTTTTTATCATTTATCTAGTGAATGTTTCAGCTCTGTCAGACGCATATTAAAATACTTTTAAGCCAACTTATTAAATTGTGAAATTTATAAAGTTAAATAGGCCTAGTGTACAAAACTAAAACTGGAGAGCACAGCAAATACGTTGAAATTAACTCAAAACTCAACATAAAATCACACAAATTAATATGTTGCATAGGCCTATATTTAATATTGATCTTCTCTCAAATAAAACAAGTTAATACAAGTGACAGGAGTAGTGTAACTTGCACCTTTGGCCTAGTAGTCTAAAGCGTTAGACAAGTATTGTGCTTGGTTGCCGCTGACAGAAGATTGGGTCCGAATCCCCGGCCGGGTGGTTTTTTTCACATTCACCTAGTTTTCATTGTATTTTCCCCATAATTTTCCCGCGTTAATGAATGTGTTTTTCCCATAAGCTACATTTACTAATTCCAACTGTTTTTTACACCCATAATATTGGGCACGCAGATAAATACGTAAGCATCGTATTTTCTGGTTTCTCGTTAACGGGGACATTAGGGCTATAATTAGGGACAGATGTAATGAGGTGTTTTTTTCTAAATGGTTTCTAATTCTCCTTGCACTCAAATTTGGATACATTTCCTCGATTAGCTTACCTTCTTAATTCCTAGTCCATTGTGAAAATACGCGGATAGGCCTGCTACCGAGGGTAGTAAGAATCAAAGACATTATGTGAAGTTTGTTTTAAACAACGTTAAACACAACGCTTACTAAAGTCTCATAAGCAAAGGCGATGAAACCGCTTCGGTGGCCACATGATCTAAAGCGCTATTATGCAGTATACTAGACTGCTGATGACAGGGAAGTTTAGGTTCGAAACTCGCTCAGGTGTACTGAGGATGGTTTTTACAAAATTGTTTTCCAGTCCTCCTCCACAAAAATGTTGATACACTTCCTAAAAATACAACATTCCTCATCCCTAAAATAATCATCGTAGCCCAAATGGTTTGTAAGACGCAGTTCTAAAATAAAAGGCGCTGAAGATGTAGGCATAACTTAAATAGTGACAAGAGTAAATAAATCTACATTGGAAATTGGATGTGGAAACAAAAGGTTTTTTTGGGTTATAGGGCACATAAAACGTACATAATTATAATCTCAAAGCCAAAATTTTTCACAGTTACCAAATATTTTCTCTTTAATAGAAAGTAAAAATTCAATCCTCCGCCAAGTCAACTCTTCTTTGTTCGACAAGAGGTCCAATTTTCATAGGATAAACAGACATCAGTAAAAATTAACTACGCTATGTGTTTTTATTAATATCATTATTATTGTTATTAGCACCGCGTCTTACTAACCGTTTGGGTTGTACGCACTTAGGCTAATGTGTAATGGTAGGGTGATTGTGAGATGAAATGGAGGACCTACAGTTTAACGTGGGATCCGAACCACGGCAAAGGTCTGGCATTCCACACATTCACAAGTTGTGATTAATACACGTCTTGTTAGAGGTGAAGGAAAGGGTTTGGCAATCAGATAAATCTGTGCCGGGACCAAGGGTTGAACCCCGGACCTCCAGCACAGAAGTCTGACACCTTACCCCTATACCGCCAGGTCACCAATTTGTATTAATAATATATATAAAAAGTATTAGATCATATGACTTAAAAGTAGATTTAGCATAGTTTCTAGTTGTTAGATAAGGCTCTTCCTATGAAAATTGGACTGTAGAATGTGTATATGAAACAAAGTTATATAAATATGACGTCTTTACTGCATTATAAACACTTTCATCAGAAAATGTCTTGCTTCGACAAGTGACAGGTACGAAGTACACTAAGATTGGTGGTCCACGTGTGCATGGAACGCTTATCAAGTGGTTCACCACTGTAAAAAAATTGAGAAATATTGCCCTAGACCATATGGCCACCAGTTTGGGTCTTACCATTTAGAAATAGTTTTCTACTACCCCTTCATTTAACGTGGCCCTAAAAATATGTTACTACACACTGCACAGACTTTCTCCCGCTTTTATCTTAAAATAGACATTTACTAAAAACTCTTTAAGATTTGTGAAACTAAATAATAAGTCTATAAATTGTTGTAGAAACATTAAATCAAAGATCATAAATGAAATAATATAGATTGTCACTTACTGTGTGACATTTGGAACTAGGAACCATGTTACAGTAAAATAAAATAGAGAAAAATATTTGTCCCCCAAAGATCATAAGAATCAAATTCATTTTCATACACCTGAATTAAAAATTATATATTTTTGCTTATATATGAGAAATTATTGGTTTTATAAAAACATATTTCAAATAAAATATTTTAATCTTTTATAGCAGTACAATTTTACAATGATAAGTTATTTCGTACCTCGAATAGTTACAGAGAAATTATGAAAATTGGAAAATTTCCCTTATATAAAGTACCCTCAAAGTGATTTTCATAAGAAAATAAAAATTGCCATCTTGTTTATAATTATAAATAGTGTCTAGATACAAAATGTAATCAAAATTGTTAAAGCGAGTTTTAATAAAATCTAATCAGCTCCAGTCCGAGGTACAAACAGACGGACAAGCAGACAGACAGAAGGACTCGCTAATCTAATATTTAATTTATTGAAAGTAAATTGTATTTTTTAAGCATGTATTATTGAATTGAATAAGTTTATAGATTCACTTTAAATGAATAGTTAACTGACAAAAGTGTCGTTGAAAATTGTTGAAAAATTCTACAAGCATAACTAAGACTGAATTATCAATGTAGGGGCCTAATGTTGACTCTAAGAATTGCCAATATTCTTAAACACATTAATATAAGTGTAACCAATGCTGTTTTAGGAAAATAAATAACAAAAGTAAAATTCATCTTTATTATTTCTTGACATAAAAATTGCAAGAACAGAAGGTATACTTTTTTTTTCCTAACTAATGAACCTAACAAGGTATAGATGATGTAGTTGGACGTCATTATGTGTCCATAAGTGAGAGATGCATCGTTAAACCTCATCACGACTCTAATAAACTCGCGGTTATTCCAATCTAACATAAATACCATCATTACTCCTCCTACGCGGTGATTCCTTTCCCCAACTAAGGGGTATTGGAGGATAAAGTAAAGCAAATCATCAGAAAACTAACATCAATTTCACACTTCTTAGAATCGGCCTTGCGGAAAGCTCTTTTATATCTGGTCTCTGCACGATTATCTCTTAACAGCGTGATTTATCATTAATCTCCACCCACTTCCCCCTCAACCCACCTTTCATCACAATTATATCCAGGGCAAAGGACTGATCTACAAGGACAATCATCATATTCGTGGATGTACCAAACATCTCTACCGATTGCTACGTGCCACAGGAAGCAATTGTTACCAAATAATTTGTTACAATAAATTTCACGCAGTAACACATGTCCTAACATTGCTACACACGCCAATTACTTCACCATTATTTATTACGACCTTGGGGTTCCGATCTTGTTGCAACGAGCGCTCTAGTAAGACTTTTATTTTTGTTGCCTACAAATATAGACTACAGTCATTAAGTAGCCTATTAATAATGGTTTCTTCGTTTCATCGGACCGATCTAGTAATATGTTGGCATATATGTTTATTGAACGCTGACAGCTTAGGAACACATTTTCAAACTTCCATTGTTCGACATACTTCTGAGATGATTGATGAGATATTCACGAGCTGTTTACAAATCAGTTTTTAGCCCACCAGATATTAAATAAATGAAATTGTTAGAATGATTGAAATCTACCTATGAACGTTATATCCTTAAATAGGAAACAAATAACGAAGTATTTCAGATGCTATAAGTCTAGTCAGGCCATATTTGTGGCGTCGCATAAGAATCGATGCATGGATTGCCCTTTGGAATTACTTCTTCAGACTTCCCCTATATATTTAGTGTATCGTTTGCATTGTAGTGTGAGCGTAGGGCCTACTCTTTCACAAACAAGCTCAATTTGGTTTTGTAAGAACACAACTTTTTTTTTTTACCACACAATCAAGTTGTTACTTTTAAAACAAGACATGCTATGTATTGATTTGTTTTATTCATTTATTTTTTTATGCTATGGTTCTTTTTATGGTAAAGAAAAACTGTTCTTGTACCGTGTAATTGCCATTATACTTGCTGACTTGTTAAAATTTTTGAACAAAGAAAAAAATAACCGAATACATTGGAGCTAGGCCATGTTTGCCCGTGATTATAGGTAAGAATACTCATTTGTCCCAATAGAAATCAAAAAGCTAAAATAGCAATTACTGTGAGATAATTGAAATAACAATACGCGAGACTTGTACTTGAGTTGATTGAAGCTTATACATTATTTTGTTACCTATACCCGATAAATTCAAATACTTTTGAAGAATTAAACGTCTTCAAATATAGCCTTGCCTAATAGCGTGCCTATTCTATTCCCGCACATTGAATAAACTTTTATGGAACCTAAGCATATGTTGTAGGTAATAGTTTACTTAATTTAGCTTTCGGAGTCAAAATTGACACCATCTGTAAAAGTATAAACCCATGTCACATTTTATAGGATATATGTGAATATAAATATCCTCTTTTTACCTCCATTACTGTTTCCAGCCTATGGTCTGGGTCAGTTTTTTATTCAAGCCATATATTTTCCACTATCGGCTGGTTAGAACTTTCGTAGCTATATATGCCTTATAATCTAACTTAAGACTAAGATGGGCACAGCATCCAGTCCCCAGCCGTTAATTTATCAATGTGAAAGGGCATACCTATATTTCTATCAATGATACATTTTTGGCCATGCTGGTAATCGAACCTGGGACCCTTAACTCAGTAGGCAGACACTCTACCGACTGAGATAAGGTGTCAGAAATATTATTATTATTATTATTACTAGCACCACGTCTTACTACCCGTTCGGGTTATACGCACCTACGCTAATGTGTAATGGTAGGGTGATTGTGAGATGAAATGGAGGCCCTACAGTTTAACGTGGAATCCGAACCACGGTGGAGGCCTGGCATTCCACACATTCACAAGTTGTGATTAATACACGTCTTGTCAGAGGTGAAGTAAGGGTTTGGCAATCAGATAAATCTGTGCCGGGACCTAGGATTTAACCCCTGGACCCTCAGAATAGAAGTCTGACACCTTACCCCTAGACCACCAGATCACCATCGGAAATATCCTATTAAATAATAAAATAAAGTAGATAAATTTCACCATGTCTTACTACCTATTCGAACTAGTTGCATTTTAATTACACTAATGGGATAGGGATTAGAAAGATAGAATTTATAGGAAGAGTATCAACATTTGCATGATGTAAGAGAGTAAAGGCATTTAGTAAAAAGATCCCTTAATAAACCTAGTTGAGATTTGAAACCCGAACTCTCCGTATTAAGCAAAACAGACTTGAAGACATATTCTAGTCCGCTTGCCCACCAACGTGGTCAAAATTTCTAAATTAGTGAAATCGATAGAAATGTGGATTTAGAGGTTCAGTTTTAGTACAAATGTATCCTTTTGATGTGTGTTTTGTTGAAAATGTTTGCACTAAGTTTCAAAACGTTTTATACAAATTAAGCATCCTAGTTACTTCTTCTTACAAATGTGACATACTTGAATGAACGAAAATAAATATTTTTTGTAGAAAATTCAAGCAAAAGAAAAATTTTGTTTTACTGAAATTCAAGGGCACTGCCTTGAACAAATACAGCTACGGATTGGAACTAATATTACTAGTCTACTACCAAGGAGTAAGAACAATATTAGCACATCAAACAACAATCATTATCTCATAAATAAACACAAAGAAACAATCTACAGAGGCCGGCATCATAGAAAATAAGACAATTGCTTTTGCAATGGGTTGCTTTGTTCCAAGTGAACCTTGTGACTGTCGATTGTTATTTTGTCAGCACTGAAGTGTGAACCTATCGGGTCTGTGTGACCACTGCCGAGTGTTACCAACCACAACACACCACACCACAGCATCTGACGCGAGAAGAGTAGCAACGTTGAGCAAAAAACTCTACACCACACAGTTTGCCCCCGGAGGGAGAAAACAACTCAAATAAGAATTATAAGAGCAAGACGGACATGCCATTGGCACCCACAGTTCGCCGGTATTCATGGGGTCTTCTTTTTCGTCTTATTTTCTCTTACTACTCCACTCTTTTTGTTTGTGGAATACTCACCTTTCAGTAGCATTGTTTAGTTTGTGTTTATTTCTGCATGACTATGCTAAGCAACGTAGAATAATACGAGAATGCATATATTAATATTCTGGTAGTAAATTTTGTGCCTGACACAAAAGTTGTTAAAGCTACTTTCATATATTCATACGTCAAATGATGTGATCTACAGCTGTCATTTTCTATAGCTAGTATAGTTGTTTGGGTTTTAAGATTTATTTTAATAATATTTTCGTTCAGGATACTTCTTTTGAACTAAAAATATTTAAGAATTTTATAATTTTGCTGAGTTTAAGGTAAGATGCTACACCTTACTTTTACTATATTAAATAACTACATTTAAATAAAAATATAAGATAGTTATAAAATAATATATAGGCCCCCTATATTACATAAAAATGTTATCAATGTTGATCACAAAAAAGTGTATATTTTCTAGAAGATCCTTTCTACCAGAATCTAATCCATCCATTACTTCTTGAATCTTAATTACTTTTTACTTTAATTTATTACTACACCAGGTCACGTGGCTTTTGACACGTGATTACAATACATCATAACTATTGTTAGTAAATATTTCAAAGTTATTAGGGACTTTTAGCAATAGAGCATACGATAACATTTTTTTCTAATGGATTATCAAGTTTTTTCATACTGTTTCGAGAAAAATGTTATGCTATAAAAAACAACAGATACTGTTTTGCTACGCTTATATAAGCTAGCACATATTTGTTCGAATCTTCATGCTATAAAGTAAGCGCGGGAAAAATTACCCAAATTATTTAAAAACATTAGAAAAGGGTAACCAAAAGAGGTAAGAGTTTTTGTAAGCTCGGTTTTAGTTAGGATATTAAAATAAGGTTTGTACTGTTTTTGTGACGCATATTTACCAGGTCAAGGTCATTTAAAATTATTAGAATTTTAAAAATAAATCATTAGGTTTCAACGAACGGTGTATACCAAATTCTTTCTTAGGTAATACCTTGCATTTACTTGCGCCTACTCAATAACAGCCAGATTGACTGAAGCCAAAGTTTCAGTGTGTAACACTCAAAACCACACAATTTTAATAATTCTTAGTCAAAACATGTTAGACACTTCACTATAATATCGATTAAATGTGTTAATTTTGTCCTTTCCAACCAAATTAATGGAGGAAATGGTTGTATTTAAATAAATTAAAAAAATGAAACTATTTAATCTTTTTTTGACGAAACTCATCAGTCCCGTACAGCTACATTATGAAATTATCAATTAATGATTACTTTAATAATAAAAGATAAATTAATGTAAACCTATTGCAATCAAACTTAATATACACTTATGTGTATATGTGTATATGTGTTAATAATTAATTGATATATAGTCATTTTGTTACTTTTCCCCAATTTTAACCAGAAAAATAGGTTCCCACGATGTTTTAAGTTTTAATAAGATATATAACTTATTCTATTTCATCCAAACCAGATGCACACCTCCTACTAATACATCATTAATATATGATATTTTTTTCTATGTCATATAATAAACGAGCAAGTAAAATTAATTCATTCCTATATAACTAATATATCGTTGCAGCCATGGCTACAGATTATTGCAAAATGTATTCTAAACTTTTTACTGGGGGAAAAAAATATATATATATATATAAAATAAGCCCTCACTAGGCTTTCTAGCCCAAAGATTACTCGTCAAGGGCTATTAACTTTACATAAATAATTAGCTCGCTTTGTTTAATTTGAATCAAAACGTATACTTTCCTCCTTCACACCACGATGAGAACTTTAAAACTACCCCTCTTCCAGCTGTTTATCTATTCGTTGAAACAAACCACTCAACTAAGTACTGAGCTGTCATTATTTTTAACAAAAAGATAGATATTTTATCTATCAATGTACAATCATACACAGATCGTGGTGTCCATGATGATGTAATAAAATATTGATCGTGAAGATGAGCCTCTGCATACACAGAAGCTAGAGATGGAAAAATCGCTCCAGGAAAATTTGGTATTACTATTAGGTTACTATTTTTGCCGGCATCCCGAGCCCATTGCCTTTTAAATGTGTGTTTGTTTGTCAAAATTGATTAAAACATTTTCTTGTAGTTTCAATTAATGAAAATTGGCTTATAAAATTATATATAAGATTGAGTGGTGAGTGTACGAGTGTGTGAGTGAGTTGAGATAGAAATTGTGAGTGTAAGAGATTATTGAGATTGTGTGCGAAAGTGTGTGTGTGAGGGTGTTAGAGAATAAGTGTGTGGAAGAGAGTGTGTGAGAAAGAATGTGTGAGAGAGAATAAGTGTGTGGAAGAAAGAGTGTGTGAGAGAATTGATGGGGTACAAACGTTTTTTATTTTAATTTTAGCACCGAATATTACTACTTGTTCGGTTTAAACGCTTATGAATAATTACGCAAATGGTTTAAGTGATGGGGAAAGATATATTTATAGGAAATGTACCCACATTTGTATGGAGGCAGAGTGTAAAACCACTCTCAGTATACCCGACCGAGACTCAAACCTCGATTTCCCTGTCAACGGCAGTTTAGATTACTGAGAGAGAGGCGCCTTAGACCAATCGGCCACCAAAGGGAGCCACAAAACATTACTTTTAAATACTATCCACTCAAAATCAAGTGGTAACATGGAAACCTAATTGAACTTATTTGTACTGAAATGTTATTTTAAAAAATAAACATCAAAACCTATACTTAGATCATAACATAGATGGGATGAAAAAAATATTACATTAAAATATTAACTACACGCACTCAAAATTAAAGAGGTAGCTAGGAAACGTGGCCTAACTTATTTGAAAAAATGAACACCAAAACCCATACTTAAAATGGCTATCCATCACATTTATTCAAGATCATTTTATCAATTTTTGAAACTATAATATATACCAAAACCTATATAAACATAATTATGTCGATTTTAGTTTATAGCTCATTAGTGAAACGAAGCGTAAGATAAAATTTTCGTGAAATTGACCACCTAATCTTTTAATTTGCGAATAATAGTCAGCATTGTTGAGCTAGATGTGAATTAACGATAACAACATTCCAATGACAATTTATAACGGCCATTTTGTGATCAGAGGTAAATATTCAAAAATAAAGAAGGAAAAGTATCAATGCAAACAAAATTATAAATATATCTAACCTTTCATTGGTTTGCTTAGTAATGTATACATTTTTTCCTTAATGTTTATATTTGTTGCACCGTACAACTTAAATAAGAGTTGAATTATTATTTTTGATCAAAGAGAAATATTTTATTCGCAGGGTAATAACTATTTTTAACCAAGGATTTTTTTTACAAATATAAAACCATACACAAATCAGGGTTTTCCTGGTTATGTAAACAAACAATAAACAGCTAAGAATTCGCTGTGAAAATAAGGTTTTTACTAAAAACTACTATTTTTGGTGACATTTTGAATACCTACCTTTAAAAATGAATGTTCGCTTGTCACAATAATTGGTTCAGTCATTTTCTTGCAATTTAAATTACCATAAAAAGTCTTATCATACTATGCATAAGAGCAAAGGTAGATATTTAATGACAAAGAAGAGGAAGGATAAAAATCAACAATTAAAAAAGCATCTGTTTTAAACCTAATATCATCGTTTTTTTTAATAAATATAGAAATAATTGCCGTAATCTTTCTATTTTTTGTACCATTCCACTTAAGAAAGAATTGGGATGGTATTTTTGTAACCAGGGATAAATATTTAATCTACATAATTATATAGCTTACATTCGTGCACAAATCAGGGTTTCCATGGTGATGTAAGCAATGAATGAAAAGTTGAAAATTCTCTGGGGAAATTAGATATTCGTTGGAAACTTAATATTTTTCCAGACATCCTGGACCGCTAAATTTTAAAATGAGAGGTCATTTGTGAAAATCTATTCAGCTATTTTACCGTAATATAAATTATCGGAAACGGACTAATCAAACTATGTATAAGATACTTGATTGTAATAATAATAATAATAATAATAATAATAATAATAATAATAATAATAATAATAATAATAATAATAAATTAGGGGGAACTTGATATTTCCCAGCCGTAAAACCACTTGTTTTAACAATGGTTTATGGCCTTAACTCGTTCTGATATCTATTCCTTTTTATTATAACCTGGCAAATCAACTTCAACAATCAAGTCTAGACTAGTACTCCTCACATAGCTTATTTCTAAAAAAGCAATAAGCGGTATTTATGGGCCTACTAATATAAGAAGAACTTTACCAAAGATTTTAACCCAAAATTATCCTGAGAAAATAACTACTTTACACACACCTTTTTTTATGAGTGCATAAATTGTATCAATGTAGGTAACATATGTAAAATAGATTATAAATCCAGAAAAAAATATATATTTCTCATTTTGGTCTTAACCTCATGTTAAGTATGAAACGTTCATGATTATATTCAAAATATAAGTATTTTTGATAAGCATAGACGATGTGCAATTTGTTTAGGGTGTTTTTTTGCCGTTTTAGTTTAGTAGCAAAGTATTTATTTTCCAATCCCTTTTAATTTACCTCGGCCCCTTGAAGAGAGAAGTATAATGTGATCGTTTTAAAATTAACCTTGGGATTTTGATAGATGTCGATGATTCATACATAGCCCCCTGAAACCGAAAAAGTTGTTTTCGTAATGTCGTATATCTGCCTGTTTGTATTTCGGACTGAGCTGAAATCATTTTACTAATTGGGATAAAACTTGGTATTTAAGGTTTTAATACGGTTCCCCCGTGTAATTTTTGGAATTGTATATTTAGCCCTAAATTTAAGGGTAATCTACCACGAGGAAAAACGTGATAAAATGGTGTTTTTTTTAATTCCATTATAACAATTTTGTTAAAAGTATCTAGGCAATTTTTCACATTACATAATAAAATGGCTATTCTTGTTTCCTCATAAAAATGACTTTAAGGGCACTTAACACAAGCGGAAATTTCCAAATTTTATCATATCTCTGAGACTATTTGAGATTCGAAATAGCTTATTATTAAAAAGTTGTAGTGTTGTTAAAAATTAAAATGTTTAATTTGAAACATAATTTTATATTTATTTAGCACTGCGTCTTACTACCTGTTTGGGTTGTACGCTCAAGTACTTATTACGCTAATGAGTTAGGAATCGATAATGTTGAATTTAGAGGAGGTGAGCCCGCATCTGCGTGGAGGGAGAGTGGAAAACCATTTAGGAAAAACCACCTCAGTTCACCCGACCGAGATTAGAACCTCGATCTCCCCGTCCTCAGCAGTCTAGCTCAACATGAAACTAGCGCTTTAGCTAATTACACCACCGAGGTGGGTCATAATTTTATAAAATTAATTGTTTCTGAGGCATATATATGGGTAACTTTAAAATATAAAATTAATTGCTATGCACTTTGGAGGACAGAGATACTCCTCTTTTCTAAATATGTCTGTAACAGTGTATATTATTTCATGTATGAACTTTGGAGATGTGTTTCTGCAACAATGCACAATATTTTGTTTCACAAATCTTAAGAGTTTTTATAAAATTAATTTATTTCTAGATAAAGTGTGAAATGCGCCAAGCCATTTATTTTTCACACAGCATCATTACAATTTATTTACAATAAGTTTAATTGCACAGTTTTATCCTAATAATTAGAGTTTTATGTTCAGACAATATTTATTATTTGCTCTTTATGATAATAATTTAAAATGTGGATACTGTGGGCGCCATTCCTGAGGTAGGCGGGCGCCACACGAGGTGCTCACACCTTGGACTGGTTTTATTTCTCTCTCTCTCTCTCTCTCTCTCTCAGTTCATATGTCTCTCTGTGTGTTGCACCACCGAGTGTGTCATCTGCCGGGAGTCCTTGGTTCGTGGCTTACCGCAGCTCTCAAAGGCAGAGTGGGTCGTCGACCCCTATAAAGACACGCGAGAGGACAGTGGGCGTTGGAATGGATACTGGGTGAGTAGGGAGGTAGAAGCTGCGGGGCAGGGGGGCTGGAAATACCTCACACTTCACTCCTTCACCTGCCTTGAAGCGAATCAAGGGGAGCTATTTAGTCCAACCTATATTAAATAACTATATTCGAACCTGACTAACTGATCATGACAGACTCACCGGAAATTCAAGAAACTTTTGAAAAAAAAATAGAAATTACTTTATTTATTTTTATTTTAGCACCAAGTCTTACTACCTGTTCAGGTTTTACGCATAAGTGCTAACTATGTTAATGAGTTGGGGATGAGTAAGGTGTAATTTAGAGGAATTTTAACTGAATTTGTAATACCTTAGGTAGGCACAAATACCACCCCAAATAATCAACTAATAATGAAAATTGAATACAAGATAAAAGGGTGCTAAAAATTTCACAAACTATAATAAAAATAGGATTTTTTTTAGTTTAGATTCAAAATTTTGCAGGTAATTTCAGGGAGAAATCCGCCTCTTTGACAGCCTCTTATTTCATTTGTGTTCTTTGTTAAATCTGATAATCTTCTTTCCTATTTGTTTTTGTGATAATGTATATAATTTATTTTCTCATATCTTGTGATCACCCTTAGGCAAATGGATTGCGTTCGTTTGTGCACTCAGTTCATGGGCTGATTCTTGTTTCGTTTCAAAGATTGTTACCAAATTTAATTGTAGATATATTTGATTTATAATTATCATGGATATCGTAATATTGTAAAAGAATACAATTTATAAAGCGTACATTTGGATGTAGAGCATCCTAATTTGATATAGTTTTGATATTTGTCTGTCCGCATGAGTAATTCAAACACCATCCTCTAAACATCTATAAATCTAAAATTTGGAATTCCAATTGGTCTTAAGATAATTAATGTTTTCTAGAAACAGCCAAAAAACTAATATTTAGTGAAGTTTATTCAAATTAGCTGATTGTATTACGCCAAAAACGTTGAAAGTGAATCATTCCTTATATCAACTGTAAACTGTTACAATGTAACTTTGATTTGTTTTAACTATATCACACCCATTTATGATATGCTGTGTCACTTTTTTTTTTTTTTTNNTTTTTTTTTTTTTTTCGCCAGCAGGCAAGAGTTCAAAATATTGTTTATAGAGAAGTTACAACTTAACCTTCAAAAAAATCGTCAGCTTTTAAAACACGCTCAGATTATATCTCTATTTTGACTACTTTCATGTTTTTAACACAATTTAAGCCAATAAAGGATTAGTATTTAAATAATAGTTTAATATTTGGTTACCATTCCCTGTAGTTTATTGGTTTATTTTGTGTACCAAAAATCACAAAGCTACTTCATAGATTCTCCGTGTGCAGAACGGGTACACCAATTAGTAAAAAAATAATATGTTTTTTCGTAACTGATTTTGACCCGCATCGGTGGTCGAATGGTCTAAGGCCAAGATGGAAAACCTGTGGCCTTTTGAGGTGTTCGATGCGATCTTTTCGTATATTTTTTCAATTATGTGTCTTCATCGTTTTAATGATATATTCTAAACGGCAGATATATTAAGTTAAAACATAACTGTTTATAAAGGTGATCTGGTGGTCTAGGGGTAAGGTGTCAGACTTCTGTACTGGTGTCCGGGGTTCAATCCTTGGTCCTGACACATATTTATCTGATTGATGAAACCTTCCTTCACCTCTCACAAGACTTGTAATAATCACAAATCACCCTACAATTACACATTAGCGTAAGTGCGTACAACCCGAACAGGTAGTAAGAAGCGGCGCGTCTTTAAAGCATAGTGTAAAAAAATTAGAGCTCTTTTCAAGCTATCTATGATTGGCGCACTATCTTATTTTGACAAAAATTATTATAATTGACATGAGGAATCTGTGAAGTCATATGTGGCCTTTTAATGCCAAAATCACCACCCCTTCTCTAAGACGTCCCACTCGCAAAAGACTTAACTGCCGATGACGGTGAGGTTGGGGCTCGAATCCCAGTCAGGTATACTGAGGCTGTTCTTTCCTAAATGGTTTTCCATTCTCCCTTCACGTAAATATAGTTACACGTCCTATAAATTCAAACTTCCTCATACCTAGCAAATTGACGTAATTAGTACATTTGAATATAAACCGAACGGGTAGTAGCTAGTAGGACGCTCTGCTAAAAATTAAATAAATAAATAAAAACAAACTGATTTTGAAAATAAAACAGTTTTGCTACTGGTGGAGAACTAGTGGTGTTTTTTGATCATATGAGGGATTTAGCCTGTTGGGGATTATTATATATAGATAGAATGAAACTTTGTAGGGTGTCATACCCTCATAAACAATCTTGTGTGTTGTATTTTTACTCATATAAGGAATATTCTCTATAAGGGATTTTTAATCACAAAGATAGTAAGAGTTAAAATTTAGCTTATTTGAACTAAACATCCACAGAAGAAATAAAGCTGGTTGAGGGTATTATCCTCACAATAATTTCAACTTAGTATTTTTAACTAATTAACTACGGTATATAAAGAATACCAATAAGAAGGTATTAGTACAAGCATAGGGAATATAGCTTTGGCAGATTACATTTTGCATACATATACAAATTAAATAATGTAACGTTGAAGAGTATCTAAAATATATACATAAAAACACAGCTGTATGATCAAATTGTCATATGCACTGTATGATCACATATATCATTTGTAACATTTACTGCTGGTTCAAGTATCACCAAACTATTTTGATTTAAAAGCAAACATTTTATTTGCGAATTTAAATAAACTTTAAGTAGGATACACTGCATATCATAATATTTACATTTTTATTTGATAAAACGTTAGTTTTAATAAATTTTGTTAGAAATACTATCTACAGTATTGGAATGTCAAAGAAATAAATATGTTAGACTAGACTACCGATTACAGGATATCAGGGCTCGAATCCCTGTCAGGTGTACTGACTAATATATTACTGGTTTTCCACTCTCCCTCCACACACTTTCTCTCAATTCAAACTTCCTCATCCCTATCTCACTAGTGTAATTAGTACATATGCGTATAACCTGAACCGGTAGTAAGACTCGGGGTTTAAGAAAAAAAAGTAATATCGAATATTGCTTTGGGACAGTTATACATTTTGGCGTGTATTTTCAACCGATGAAACCCCCCCACCCTCTCAACACTTCTCTCCTCTACAACGGTCCGGTGTCATTTGTCCGTTTTATGGCGCACCAAGGGTGATTTTTCCGTGAATATTTGTCCGCTTTCTCTCAACGCAAATGATGGTACACATCCTCTGAATCATATCTTCCACATCTTGATCACATGAGCGTAATTAATGTATATGCTTACAACCCGAACGGATAATGAGATGCTATGGAGTGAAAAATAATATTTTCCAGATGATCGACACACAATATTGGCCTCCAGTGTGGTGTGTTTGTAGGCCTACATCAAGTTTACAATACAACTACTCTGGAACCTACTGAGTAAGATCAGCACCAGTGTGGTTGACTCTTACAAGGTAGGCTGGGATTCAAATGTCAGTTGGGTGCACCAACGTTTAGTTTAATGAGCACCAATGGTTTTCCATCAACTCTGAAGCCGATACATATTTACAGGTACAGTTTGATTTAGATAGGAAGAAACTCATTTGATAATTAGAAATTGTTCCAAAAAGCTTGTCGTAAATGTATAATATGTCAAGTTATTTTATCTGCAGTTGCCACTTTTGATAGATAGTATTAATACCTATAAAACAACAATATCTTTAATTAATAATATCAATATTGACAACAACAAAAAAGTGTGTATTTAATAAATGTTTCTTACTACCAAAATTATACTAAGCCTATTATGATACGGAATTTTACTGTGCTATGATGTCCCGTGATTGAGATCCAATTATAGTGCTATCGTATTTAATTAGGATATTTGCCCCGTGATCGAGCACCAATTATAACGATATCGGCCTTTATGATGATGACGATACGATCATGCCCTACTGCTCACTTGCACGCGTTTATGTGATCTGATTATTTCTTATATTTAATCTTATTAAATGAACAAGACTTTTGATGTTGCACACGATTTATTTAAATGATTCCAACTTCGGTACTTAAAATATGATATTAAGTGATACAGTTTTTGTTAAATCACAGATTGTTTTTCTATGATTTTACTCTGTAATATATTACTGTGTACTCTGTGGATTTAAGTTATTGGCACTGTATTTATTTTACCGGCACTGTATGGAGCTATGTTACTACTGTCTTATATTACCAGCACTATTGCTAATATATTACCGGCACTGTTATATTACTCTGTAGATTTATATTACCAGCACTGTTAATATATGTTACTACTTTGTACTGTAGATTTATGTCTTTACTATTTTTCTTACCGTCACTGTTGTGGATTCATGCGCACAAGTTGCTTATATATGACCTACCTCTTGCCTCTTGGACCCCTTATTACCAGTGTCAATACTAAATAATAGAAAAACTCCTTACGATATGATGTTATGAAGGCTGGTTTCCTATTGGGCAGAGGGAGCCAGCGAGTCACAAGATCTTTTAACACAACGGAGTTGATCTTTTAAAGAAAAAAAAAAGTTTTAAAACGTAGTGTATTGAAATTAATTATAAAAGCGCGTGATTTTCCATGGATGAGGTATTAAAAGGAAACTTTACACATAGTACTTTTAAGAAAAATACACTTCATCCGTGACTTTTTGAATATATGAGAGGAGTCCAAAACAGTACTATTACAAGCCCACAGGTAGAGGAGTTACAAGCTATCCTTAAAAAAAAAAAAAAAAAGCACTTCAATCCACCCAGTTGTGATTCGAACCATTAACGGAAAACTGGACTACACTGGATATCCTCGCTGAGGAAACTGTATGGTTACTATTGGGAAACAGCGTTGTTATTCTCTTGTTTTAGTGTGGCCAATCTCCCCTAAAATATAAGATAAGTTACGCAACTCTGGTTAGTCGAGGTTGCCAGTAGCTCTTTCTTACCCAAGTACACCACCATCATATTTGGCAACAGTTAGCGGAGGGAGAGCAAAGTGGAAGCTTTTCTCCGTTAGACCTGCGGTCCCCTCAGAGGTGATTTTGGGTGCATACGTTATTGGCACCTTTGTACGCATACCCAACTGTACGGGTGGCAAAAAATAATTAAAAAATTGGAGTGAAGAAATACAATATAGTGTTGTTTTTTTAAGTAAAATTTAATATTTCAGTCAAGGCTAGAGCTATTTCAAAAGGACTGTACCTAAAAAATTCACGGAAACTCGTAGATTGAATCTTTAAATCAAAGGATCCTAGCCACCGTCAACTGACGTCCTCTATGTTGAAAATGGCGTGTGTATGTATGTGTGTGCTTGCGCGTGTGAGTGTATATATAAGCAGGAAAGTCATTACCGAGCTGACGATAAAGAGAGTAGAGGAAAAAAAAAATGTTCCAAAGCAAGGAAATGAAATCCGCGCGCGTCAAGTGTGGCTGGTAGGGGAGAATAAGGGGAGGATATCAGTGAATCTTTTGTTAACTTTTATTCTCCCATCCCATCGTGAGCTGGTCATTGCGCGGTCGGATACTTCTCGCTGCGGGGCTTCCCCTGTTACGTTCTTACGGACAGGCTTCATTTGCATGCAAATTAAAATTATATAGGATAGTGTTTTACATTCAGTTTTCAATTATGTGTAAGCGGATCACATTGTTAGTGCTTTACCACTTACAACCGTTGTTTTTTGTGTGTTCTTTTATTTAAATAAAAATTGAAATTAATTTTAAACTAATGGTTTTTATTTTGTTTTGATTTTTCCACCACGTCTTAGTACCCGTTTGGGCTATACCCATATATTAATTACTTTAATGGATTAGGTATAAGAAATATATAATTTTACGGGAAATGTACGCAAATTTACGTGGGGTGAGAGAAAGAGAGAGAGAGAAGAAGAGGGGGAAACCATTTAGTAAAAACCATCTTCAGTACACCCGACAAAAATTCAAACTCCAATCACCCCATCATCGGAAATACAGTCGAAAATGACAGTGATGCGTTAGATAATTCAACCATCGACGCGGATATCAAATCGTTCGATGTTTATTAAGTGCCTGTATGGGTTATTCACATGGTCTAGAGGCGTCAGTCTCGTAATATACTGAATAATCGGTGAAAAGGTTGAGGTTCGAATCTTGGTCATGTGCGATGGATTGGTTTTACATAATTATGCAATGTCTCACTCAGTTCCACGTTAATGCGGGTGCACTTCTTAAAAAGGTTTTCATCCCTACCCTCTATATGAATCCGTTAATAAATATGCCATAAGAAATTATAGCTAAAAATGTAAATATTTATTAGAGTTTCCCAATTCATATCCAATCCTTCTTACTTAGTTTTAAAAAACGCTTAGGACACATAAGAGAATAGTATATATAAAAGTAAATAATATAATTTAAATTAAAATATAGCCCTTATAAATCTTACTACAAACTAAAATGTTTCATGTAAACCACATTATTGTAAATATATAAACACTTTTTGTGTAACGCGGTGTACTTTTACGAAACTGTGTTATGTTGCCATTTGAGTTTGAATTTTGTTTATTTTTTATTTACATTAAATAATCTCAGTCAACGTTATTCAAATATTCAAATATAGCTATAATTACTACAATGAACAAAGGTTTTTTTTAAGCACTACGTAATAATATCTGTTCAGGTTATACTGCATATGTGTACTAATTACGCTAGTGAATTAGGGATGAAGAAGGTTGAATTTAGAAGAAGTGTACCCACATCTGCGTAGAGGAAGAGTGAAGAACCATATAGGAAAACCCACCCTAAGTATCCCCTCTCAGGATTCAAAACCCAAACTCCCTGTCATCGACTGTCTAGATTATTGTGACAGTGACGTCTTAGACCATGCGGAAACCGGAGCAAGTCGAACCAATTGGCTGAAGGTTTGAAAACTGTTCCTCGGTGTTTCATGTAAGAATTCTAGTTATATATATATTTTATACTCGGAGGATATTAATGGTTTAATCCATGTGCAAGGGATGAAGAGGATAGTATATGTGGTAAAACCTCGGTAATCCGAAGTAACTGCGGGACCGAAGCGTGTTTGGCTTAGAGAAAATTCGGATTAAGTGGGATAATACGGTAAGGTTGTCGGAGTGAAAGTGTTTTCTCACGAATCTTAAATTATATTTAAACGAGTTTTATAAATTTTACATCCATTTACAGAAAAGCCTAATGTGTTGACTACAACTTGTAAACATTTAACATATATTATCATTAGTTTCTTGTAACTTTCTTTTAACTGTGAATTTATCAATTAAATATATTTCATTTGGATTAAATTATTGTTTTATTCCCCGTATTTTACAAAAAAAATTGTATGGATTATCCGGAGTTTTGAACTTCCGGGGTTTAGTCTAAAAGGGTTTGACTGGATGTATATGAAATGAGTGTATTATTGCGTGGATAAAATGGGAAACTACAGTAATGCATCATTTAATGTGCATTGATATCCAACAGCAATATAGTATATGGCGAGACTCACTTCTTTGAACATGTGTCCAAAAATGCAGGTATTTAATTAAGAATATATATTACTATAGTTAAAGAGTTATATGTGATTTATTCTAAACAGATTTTCGGATAACTAAATTTAGCAAAAAACGTGCTCCTTAAATAAACTAAAGTTAGTCATCCCTATTATTTCTAATTTTAATTTTTTAGCACCGCATCTTACTACCAGAGTGAGTTATTCAAAAACACTAAGTTCTAATTACACTATCTATTTTTAAGGATGAGGAAGATTGAATTTAGATTAAGTGTACCCGCAATTGCGTGGCGGCAAAGGGGAAAAACATTTAGAGAAAACAACCTTCAGTACACCCGATTGAGATTTGAACCCCAATATCCCCGTCATCAGCAGTCTAGTCTATTGAGAGAGTGAATCCCTATTATTAATTATGTTTACTAATATGAACGCACCCACACAAGTGGGTACGTGTCTATCGTAAGTTCTTGGTTGTCTGATAGTGTAAAGGTCTGGATTCAAATCCCAAACGTGTATACAGAGGTGATTTTACCAATATAGTTTTTCACTTTTCCTCCACGTAAATGTGAGTACATATCTCTTATTCTAACTTTTTCATATTTATATAATTATATTGTAAACATTTTCACGGTCAGGACGAGAATTTAAATGTGGTGTATGAAACACAGAGACAGACGCCATATTTTATAACAATATCTAGATATTCAAGGAAATAGCATACTTTTTTTTTCTCTCCAAGTTTCAAATCTATTTCTTAGAATAGAAAATTTGGAAAGCCAAAATTCTTTGAAACCTGTCTCGCCACATAAAAGGGAACGGAATATTGAAGATACAAGATTATTTGACTCTTGAAATGGCTCTAGGGAAGAAATCTGCCGTGCTGTTGTCTTTACCATTTTACATCGCTTCTATCGACATTCACCATCCACTCCCTCCAACCCCATCTTTTTTTCTTTTTTTTTTGTTCTGTTACGGCCGATGGATGCAGCGCAATTGGTTGAGGAGATGATGGGGTGGGGGATGGAAAGAGCTTCAAAGTCAAATGGGACGTCAGGAAACTTCTTTTATGGTGATATTGCCGGGAAACTTTGTTGCAGGTATATTTGTAACAAGTACAAGTAAAATATTTGTTACTTTGAAAGACTCTAAAAGCTATCTATGTCTGTCGTTACATCTTCTGTTTGAACAGATTGAAAATAAATTATGTATTATTATTATTTACCACTCGTGTCAGTGGGTAGGTGGGCTAAGGCGTCAATTTCACCTTGTGTGAACTGCTGTTGACAGGAAGTTTGGGGTTATAATTTCAGGTGGGTGCACGGAGGATGATTTCCACTTTAGGTTTTTAATTTGAATTTAGGCAAATGAGGGTAAAATTCTTCTGAAATTCTACGTTACTCATCTATTCCCCATTAGTGTAAATATAACGTGTATCTAAAACATTGCATCAAACTTTGGCAGGCTATTCCTTGGGTTAAAATGAAATAATTCTCATCAGCAACCTAGGGTCCATCTTGAATAATAAGGGCGGTATACACCCCTAAAGATAGAGCTAAAAACGACTGTTGTGTGAAATATTATGAAAACTGCTTAGGGTATTACAACAAATATTTGTATACTACTTATTGAAACCTTGATCATTAATAAATGTAATGTGCTGTTACCGTTACCCACCCCCATTATCTAAAAAAGACGGGGTTGTAACACTTTTTTCTGCAATAAAATATGTCAGAGTAAGTATTACCGATTTTGACTTAAGTATAGCTGTGTTGCAAGCTGTGTTAGATACATTTGTCTCTGAGCTCAAACTTGTGTGATTATCTCGGAAACGAGGAAAGCTAGACAGTTTCTCCAAAGACACCTTTTTTGTTAATTCTTACTCCATCTTTTGTAATCTTAAGTCGAAATTGGCAATACTTACTCTTACATATTTTATTGCAGAAAAAAGTCTTACAACCCCTCCTTTTTTACATAATGGGGGTGGGTGACGGTAACAGCACATTAAATTTATTAATGATCAAGGTTTCAATAAGTAGTATAAAAATATTCGTTGTAATACCCTAGGCAGTTTTCATAATATTTCACACAACAGTCGTTTTTAGCTCTATCTTTAGGGGTGTATACCGCCCTTATTATTCAAGATGGATCCTAAGTTGCTGATGTGAATTATTCTATTTTCACCCAAGGAATAGCCTGTCAAAGTTTGATGCAATGTTTTAGATACACGTTGTATACGTGTATCCTAAATGTGTAGAAAGACTTGGTGCGAAATATAACTAAGATATAACGCAAATGAGCTATTCTTAAGAGTCCATCCCACTGCCGATTTATGATATTAGATACAAGATTACGCTCGAACCATAATTTTCATTAAAGTACGTTATTTTTGCTTTAGTCACGTGACAACCACAAAATTGGTAAAAGTGATATTGTTTTCATTTTGAAAAAAAAAAAATTGTTGTAAATTTCTAAATATGTTAAAATGATTTCACTGGTCTATAAATCCATTGGTTTTTGATGAAAACCTAAGGTGGGAATGTTGGGAAGGGGAGAATGTATCCGTGTTTTTTCAGTTTTTATACCAAAAAATTTTTTACTCTAAAGAATTCAAATATTTATCTCGTACAAACGGTTAGTTTAATTTTCTTTATTACCTGCTTCGGTGGCCGCGTGGTCTAAAGCGCTACTCTTGAAGTAGAATAGACTGCCAAAGAATGGAAGATCAGGGTTTGACCTCAGTCAAGAGCACTGAGGTTTTTTTTTATAAATGTTTTCCACTCTCCCTCCACGTAAATGTGGGTGCACTACCTTTAAATTAAACCTTCCTAATCCCTAACACATTAGAGTAATTAGTACATAGGCGTATAGCCCGAACGTATAGTAAGATGCGGTGCAAAAAAAATTATATATTTATTTACTTGGTGACCTTAACAGTTCTTAACTATCTGTTAAGGGTGTCCTGTAATTTAATGAGAACTTTTTCTCTTCATTTAATAAATTTGTCATCTAATGCCGCTCTGCTCTTGACAGATATTTAACAACTTTTAATACTACCATGTGAAGAAAATTAAGCTCTATGATTCTACAGGATCAATATTTTACTGATTTTGGGCCAAAAAATATTTTGTTATATAATCTGCAAAAACACTGACTTTTTGCTAGAGTCCCATGCACTCCCACCGCCCTTAAATGTGATGCCTGTTTCTAGTTGTATTAATTAACTAAGCTAAGCGTCTGTGAGGTGAGAAATGCTCTTAAAATATTTAGAGAGCATGAGGAGCTCTAGATATTATGTCCTATCTTTTTCTGTGTGTGTAATATTCTCTTACTAGCCATCCGGCCTATCTGCATATTTATTTTAAAGGGAAATTTGAATTTATTAGGGAATGTACCCGTATATGAATAGAGGAAGATTAATAAAATATTAAGAAAAATCCCCACAGAACACCTAGGCAAAATTGAAATCACGATCCTATCTGACCAAATATTAAAAATCAAAAGTGCAATAGTAGTATCTACAAAACCAAATAAATGTTTTAATTTAATAAATAGTAAAAAATAAAAAGTTGTATTAATCACATATAAACTCTTTGTTGAAGTAAAGATTACCAAAAGAAAAGGATGTATTAAATAGCTAAGTTTTGAAGACCCATATTTGATATTGTCTTGAGAAAGCACTGAACCAAGAGTTAGGAAAATAAAATTTTCTATTTTCAGTTTGACTTCTATCTTCAATTATTTAGGTCTTTCTTCATTCACGATTTGGTTATGTCTATATTTATTTAAACATAAAACTTGTTTGTTCCACCAATTATATTTCTTATTTGTTTGTTACTTAATGGATCACGGAGAATGTTAAAAAATCTCTATAGCGAATGTATACTAGACTTACACAATCATTGGAAAATATTATTATATTTGATTTTTTAAAGAAAGCTGCAGCCAATATGCTCAAAACCATTCGGTTTAGAAATTCTGTCATTTTTAACAATAATTAGTTGTATAGAGGAAGATCAAAAATATAACAAATTGGGGGGAAAAGGACTTTATTAGGTAATGCAATTTCTTAATTTTATTTTACAAATTGCATTTTACTACCCAACTGGGTTATCCACTTACGCACATTGGGTAGGGATGAGTAAGATAAAATTGAGAAGAAATGTACCCATGATTGAGTAGTGAGAGAAAGGAAACTGACAAAGATTTTAAACCCCGGCCTTTCCATTTCTGAGAAAAACCAAATGAGACGAGCTTTACGTTGAGTCGGAGCACCCACCGATGCTGATTGTTATATTCCAAAACACCCTTCTTACCAGTCTTAATGAAGTACTACTTTGTTAAGTAAAATAGTCATTCTCCGGGGTTTTACTCTGACATTACAGTACATTGCATAGTTGGCGCAGCATTTGAGGGGAAGACTGGTTTGGGGCTGTAGAAATGTGTGGGGGGTGGGAGAGAGACTCATGGAAAGACAATATTTACATTTCAACTGCTGTGCGTGTGAGTGTGTGTGTGTGTGTGTGTGTGTGTGCATTGCTGCAGTGCTGGAATTCCATTGAGAGGCCATCTCCCAGGCACGAGAAAATGTGCTCGAGACCCCGGAGAGATTGTGCGGGTTTATTTGATGGCTAGAGAAATAGTTGAACTGTTGTTTTTACAGGAGCTTCTGCCACACAATTTGGGATTCTTAGTGAACTGTAAAAACACTTTGTAAGTAGCTTTTAATCCCTCATACCCCCTACTTCTTTCACACGATGTAGATAAGCTTATTTAGAGCCTCTCGGGACTAGAAGCAAGCCCTTTCAGAGTTGGGAATCATCGAAACCTTTTCTAATATAACGGACCAAAAAAATAAATTCTTCCATTACGGAGGAGCGAAAATATACATGGTTTGGGGGATGAGTTTAGCTTTGTCTATAGCAGGACTTATTTGGGTAGAATCTATATTCTATATTCTAAATAACTAACAGCCTTTGTTTATTGATTTTCACCTAATTTCTTACATCCATTTTTGTAAATTAGTTGTAACAGTGTTTATTCTGATGAACGAATTGATTACGTGTTTGTGTTTTGTTTTATTTAACACATGAAGAATACATCAATAAACAAACAAATAAATGTGAAAAATTGCTTATTTGAAGTGTATAAAATATCGATATAGTTCTCTTGCAATTGAAACGAAAGTAAACTATAAAGTGAATTAATAATAAAATACTACTTTGTAGAATCTTTGTAGAATAAAATACATCAAGCATTATGGTATATTCTCTGTGCGATACATGGAGTAAATTTAAATGTGTTCAATCAAAGGTGTGAACAGAGAGTATAAAATAATATTTTTTCTATAAATTAAATTTGGTTTGAAAGTCTCATCTCTCAAATACCTAAGATATGTTTTGGGGGAAAAGATAATTCAGGCAGATACAATTATTATTCAAAGATTTAAGGTAGTCTTAGGAAAAATAAGTTACTTCAAAGTATCTCATCCTAACATAACAAATTAAAACTATATTTGTGAAATTTAAAACTTAACGTGCATCATTTTGTAATATAGGCAAGACTAAAGGAAAACTTGAACACTTCCGAAACTTTTTATTAATACTTTAACGACTAAGGATTCGGCCAGACTGACAAGCGTGCGAGCGAGCGAGCGCGTGATTATCAATTAGCTCTTGATAGTTGTTGACGAGGAGGCAAAGGTTCGAATCTTGGCTCAGTGAACTGAGGGTGGTTTTTTGACAAGTGATTTATTGTTGCGGTTTTTCCATCCTGGGGTGACCTGGTGGTCTAGGAGTAAGGTGTCGGATCTCTGTGCTGGGATCCAGGGTTCAATTCTCGGTCCCAGCACAGATTTATCTGATTGCCAAATCCTTCCTTCCCCTCTGACAAGGCGTGTATTAATCACAACTTGTGAATGTGAGGAATGCCAGGCCTTCCCCGCCCCAGTTTTTAAATAGGTACTGGGGTTAGGTTTACGATAATGTCCAGGTTGTCCCTTTTCACTTTTGTTAGTTGAATATAATTGTTAAAGTTTATTATTGTTTTAAGAATTGTTTTGTGAATTACCTAAATTGTACTTGACTGATTGTAGTACTAATTTGTCTGTATTTATTAACTATGTCCAAATAAACTAAACCTCCCCCGTGGTTCGGATTCCACGTTAAACTGTAGGTCCTCCATTTCATCTCACAATCACCCTACCATTACACATTAGCGTAAGTGCGTATAATCCTTACGGGTAGTAAGACGCGGTGCTAATATTAATTACCCGCCTCGGTGGCGTAGTTGGCTAACGCGCTAGTCGTGTTGAGCTCGACCGCCGAGGACGGGGAGTTCTAGGTTCAAATCTCGGTCGGGTGAACTGGGGGTGGTTTTTCCTAAATGGTTTTCCTCTCTCCCTCTACGCAAATGCGGGTTCACTTCCTCTAAATTCAACCCTCCCGATTCCTAATCCATTAGCGTAATTAGTATTTAAGCGTATAACCCGAACGGGTAGTAAGACGCGGTGCTAAAAAAAATATTATAAATATAATAATATTAATTATTTTTCCCATCCTCTAGCCGTGCTAATGGTTATTCTTATTTGTAAAGGCCTACTTTGCTTTGATTATAATATTAAAGTATTTTAACACATCAGTTATATATATATATATATATATATATATATATATATATAAGTATGGTTTATGATCTTACCAATTAAATTAGGCCGTTAGTAGCAATTGTGCTAAGCCTATCTATAATAATAAAAATGTCAAAATGATGTTTTCCTGGCACTTAATGAACCAATGTTAACTTTAATTTCTTTTTAAAGAACTATAGCGGTAGTGCTGCAATATTAATCTACCCACTGAATATAGGTTAAATAATCGCAATATCTAATGTACTTATTGAAAAAACTAATTTTACTTCCCATGTGGACTATACGCCTTTTAATTACGCTATTGGGATAGTGATGAGGAAGGTGGACTTAAGAACAAATGTACACGCATTTAAGTGGAGTATGGTAAACCATTAATGAAAAATCCCCTTACGTACAGTACTGTACATTCAGTTGGAAGTTGCAAAATTCAAAATGAAATGATCAAAAAATGTCAAGTTACTTTCCAGGCTCCTTTTATTCTCTCAACTTTTACAGTGGCTTGCTGACTTAGTTTGCTGTAGTTGTTTCGTGTTTAGGTGAATGGCACTGCTAGAATAACTTCCAAAATACACAGTGAGCTCATTGATTATCTTTTGTGACATATTAGTCGCAGTTGTGAAATCGTTATATAAGCAATTTATAATATATAACCCACTAAAGTGGCCAAACTGTCTCAAGCATCACTTTCTTGTTAGACTGGCCTGCATATGATGGGGAGATTGGAGTTCTAAACCCGGTTGGGTCTACTGAGGGTGTTTTTTCCTAAATGGTTTCCCGGTTTCCTTCCAAGCAAACGTGGGTGTATTAACTCTAAAATGTATCCTTCCTCATCCCTATCTAATTAGAGTGATTATCATATATGCGTATAATCTGTACAACTAGTAAGATGCCGTGATGATGATGATGATGATAATTAATAACTTGGAATTAACGTCAAACTCACTTGATCTGTTGGTGATGAGTTCAGGTTTCAAATTACGACTGGGGGTAGTGGGAATGATATTTCCTAAATGGTTCCCCCCCTTCGCCCTCAAAGCAAACAAAGGTAGGTACATTTTCTCTAAATTCTACCTACCTTACAAATGTAATTAAATGCAGATAGACCAGAAGGTTTGTAGGATTCAGTGAAAATAATTATTTAACAACTAGGATATGAACGCTTGTAGGCTATGAAGGGGTTGCTATGCTCTCAAATACATAAGTTGGAGTCAAACCCAGCAAAAGGTTGGAGACCACTGTGCCGATGTGTTAGGGATGAGGAAGGTAGAACAAAGAGGAAATGTGCGTGGGGGAAGACTGGAAAACAATTTAAGGGAAAACCAACATTCAGTATTATTATTATTATTATTTAGCACCGCGTCTTACTACCCGTTCGGGTTGTACGCTAACCTTCAGTACACGCGACCAGGATTCAAACTTTGCTTTCCACGTCGTTGGCAGTCCAATCTTTTACCAGAGTGAAAGCCTTGGAGTTAAACCAATTAACCACTCAAACGGATAATATCTCTTGGATTATAAAATCGACGTGAATGATTTAAACAAAGTTTTGAGAAATAAATAACAAAATTATATAACTTACTGATAAAAAAAATTGTATTAAAAACTTGCACTTACAAATAAAAAAATTAATAACGAACTTAAACAATATAAATTTCTTGTACAGTTATTCACGTTATCTAAGTCTAAGGCATCAGTTTCACACTAAACAGCATTGTCGATGAAGGAAGGGGTGAGCGGGGTCAAGGTTCGAAACTAAGCCGGTGCACTGGAGTTTTCTACATCGTTTCCCCACTCTCTTTCTACGGTAAGGCAAGTGCACTTCCTCTTAAACTATTCTCCTTATCTGTACGCCTAAGAACAATCGGTTATTATTATTATTATTATTATTATTATTATTATTATTATTATTATTATTGAACCGTCTATTTCTACACGGCCGGGTCACCCACAATTAAACACATTAATGGGGTAGAGATGAGGGAGATCAAATGTAGAAAAAATGTGCCTGGATTTGGGCGTAGAAAGAGAGGAATTAAAAAAACTGAGTATATTCAGTTGGGATTTGAACACCGATCTCCACTTCACCAGCAAACCTGACTAGACGAGCATGACATCTTAGTCCGCATGCAAAGTGATGTGTGTAGGCCATTAATGATTACTATTTTGTAATTTGATTTTTTTAGCCTAGGATACAAATAAAAATAAATGTCCGATAAAAACCACCTATTACTCAATGTATATGTTAATCATGTGAAGTCAATGTATTTTAATTCAACACATACGTATAAAGTGTCATTACAGGTCATATACTTTATGGTTACTATATTTTATGTTGTATTTTAGTTGTAGTTGTTAAAAAGTACTAACCTGTTGTAGGTAATGGTCTACAGTTGTTCAGCACTAGAACAAATAAAATAAAAGCAAACAGGTATGATTATTACTACTACTAATTTTTTTTATTAAAATGAACTTAAATCAGCATTCCAAAGGTTGTATCTATAAAAACACGACACAGCAGTATAAACATATTATATATACGTCTTTGTAATGTTTTTACAAGCCTTTGAAATACTGGTTTAAGTTTAAATAGGCATACGTTATGTATGTATGTTGGAGATGGAACGGTTGAAGACTTTCTCCACTTCAATTATTTCGGTTCTAGGTTCCCGGTTCTCGTTTTAAAATCACACCCAATCGTACAAACTAATCTAAAGCCATTTGATCTCTACCAATGCTTATAAATGTCACATAACTTACCCTGTTAGCTAGTCCTATAAAAAGCACTCATTTTTAGACAAAATTAAATATTTAGTAACTTTAAGTTTCAATCAAATATTCTTTACAGTATATACTAATATATTTGTGAGAATTTTTTAAACAAAAGTATCCAAAAACTGATGAACCAAGAACTGACTTTCTAAGAACCAAAATCAGTTCCAGTTTTCTTAAGGTGGGAGTGTAGAGGACGTGAGAAAAGTTAATTGTTTTTGCAGATTTTATAGGTAAATCTTTTTTTTGACAGAATAAATCAAAATATTTCTCCAGTAGAAACATATAGTTTAATTTTTTTTTCCCATGGTGAGCTAAATTCAGTTCTTAAATATCTGTCAAGGGTGTCTTGAAATCTAATGAAAACTTTTTCTATTCATTTAAAAAGTTTTTCATGTAATGCCACTATGCTTACGACAAATATTTAAGAACTGTTGATATCACCATGTGGAGAGAATTAAACACTTTATTTTTACTAGAGCAATATTTATTTATTTTCCAGAGAAAATGCTTTCCTAAAAAAATAGTAAAAACGCTGAACTTTTCTCCCGTCCCCTACAACAACCCATCTTTAGTAATTATATTGCTGTTAATCATTCCCTCACCATATGGATTTCCACGTAGTTCAGTAGATAGCCCAACTGTATAAAGTTCCCAAGTTGGAATCAATTTAAGTGAAAATCAAAAAAGGTTAATAGGAAATTGTATGTTTCCTTTTAATAAGTTTAACATCTGACGTGTTCAATCCTAGAAGAAGCTAATATATATTAATGAATAGCCCATGTGATCAATGAATTCATTTAATATTTTAATTGTATTGAGTAATTTATAAACCAAGATGTTTTATCAGCACACCACTTACAAAACTAACTTGACTTAGGACAGTAGGCCACCCTAATGCCACACAACAATCCCTATTACCTGGATCTTTTTTTTTTTCATCCCCACGTCTTACTACCTGTTCAGTTTGCAAGCGTATATGATAATTAAACTATTGGGTTAGGGATGAAGAAGGAAGCATTTTAGAGGCAATATACCCACATTTGCTTGGAGGGAGATTAGGAAATAATTTAGGAAAAATCACCCCCAATGACCCAAAAGGAATTCGAATCCTGAACTACTCGTCATCAGCAGGCCAGTCTAATACGAGAGTGACGTCTTAGACCGTTCGGCCACTGAGGTGGGTGCTTGGATGGTTACTAAATTGAACAGAAAGACGAGCCCGTAAACAAAAAGTAACCTACATATTTATATTTGTCAATTTGGTGACCTGGTGGTCTAGGGGTAAGGTGCCAGACTTCTGTGCTGAGGGTCCGGGATTCAGTCCTCGGTCCCGGCACAGATTTATCTGATTGCCAAACCCTTCCTTCACCTCTGACGAGACGTGTTTTAATCACAATTTGTGAATGTAAGGAATGCCAGGCTTCCACCATGGTTCGGATCCCACGTGAAACTGTAGGTCCTCCATTTCATCTCACAATCACCCTACCATTGCACATTAGCGTAAGTGCGTATAACCCGAACGGGTAGTAAGACGCGGTGCTAATAATAATATATTCGTCAACATTAAACGCAAACGAACCAGGATCCTCTATGCTTATACCATAAGGGTTACTGTAGATCTGAGTGCTCGTAGCAGGGCTATCAGTATTCCTGAACAGTTAGTAAGACGTGGGGCTAAAAGAAATTAAATAATAATATATTTGTGGCCATTTTTCCACTTTTATTGAAAAACTGATTACTAAAAATAATTGTTACTTTGAGATTAAATTAATTAACTTGAATCGCATTGGTGGATTCAAGAACTAAATGTAATAAGGCCCATCAACTTGGGTTTTGTGGTGAAGGAGTGGTCTAATTTCAAATATAGACTTGGTATAAGGATGTTTTATTTTAAGGGATTCCCCACTATTCCTTCGTAAAATTATGGGTACATTTCCTATATAATCTACCTTTTTCATTTCTACCTCTTTAACGTGATTTGAATCAGTATATCTCGGGTGGGTAGTAATACGTGGGCAATAAAATACATATCAAGGGCAAACACACAAAATACCAAAGATAATATACTATATGGATGTAAAAGAATATTCCTACATCATTAGGCTCAAGTAATAAATATTTTTAGCACCTGGAATAGAATCTAGTCTCTTTAACTCATTAGCGACAAAACGTACCATTTAGGGGGATATAAACTATTTAACAACCTTTCTTGTGAATTAGAATAGTAATAAAAAGTAAAATGTGGCAATCTTAAACCCTGTTTTTATTTTTTTTATTTTCACATTTGGCTATTTCATCACTAGGTGTAAATTAAAGATAAATCTATGTTCTTTATCTTACTACCTATCCGGGCTGTCTGCATATATTATATTAATGAATTAGGTATGAGTAAGGTAAGTTTAAAATAAAATGTACGTTAATTTGAATGTAGTGAGTGTGGGAAACAAATTAGTAAAATACATCCCACCAATTCACTCAACCCGTATTCAAAACCCAACATCACTGTCATAGGCAAATTGGAATCAAACTCATAATAAATCGAATTAACTTGCAGTGACGTGGTTTTCTCATCCCCACCGCACTAGTGTGGGTGAATTTCTCCTAAACTATCTAACCTAGCCCTAACCTTAAATTAGGTAGTAAAAGCAATGATTTGAAATACACTGATAAATAGTACAATACAATCGTAGGGCTACATACTTTCTCATAATTATAGTATATTGTAATTTGCCCAAAATTTCAAAAAATCGGGTATCAGTTAAATACCGTTGAATAAATTTTATTTGGAAAAACAAACTTATCATTTTGTTAATCATTATAAACTCAGTAAAAAAATATATATTTTGAATAAAAATTTAATTTTTTTAATTGCTAATTTTCAAAACTCATTTATTAGTAAAATATTCTTAAACTTTTTTTTAGAAGAAACATAATCACTCGCCTGTATCATGCAAAACTCCTCCCATTTATCACTTTTAAACATAACCATTGGATCCATTTTCTAAGAATGTTGTATGATCAAATAAAACATCCACCAGAGCAAAATTGTGAGCCATTTCCGAAAAATTTCGAATCCTCCCAAATCAGTAATCATCAAACTAACTTTATTGGAAGAGCAAGAATTGATTCATCGTTTCACCTCTAAGTATGAGCATATAATATTTAAATATAAATTTTCACGAAATACATACAAATGTTTCGGCTTTATCCCTAGGGATACGCAGATATTAGAATAGACATAATTATTGTAATACCCTTTTTTTTTAGTCATAGTCTCGAGGCTCAAAAATCTCATTTTACAAAAATTGCTCTGTATGAAAAAGTAAAATAATGAGGTACACGAAACTAAACTGACGCTTTTGTCCCCGTGCCCACCAGTGCAGCTCAGAGATTGATTTATACAATGGAAAATCTTAAAGATATAGGAGGATTTTGATAAGAAGGACCTTTTAGAAACTACAAACATATATTTTTGCGATCAAAAGTGATAGTATATTTTTACTATACTATTAGTATAATCTCATAGGTATCAATATTATCTAGCGGTGGAAGATCAACAACAGGAATGCTCTCAGCCCTTCGGCTGGTTGGTGTTACCTGCACCATCTGGTAGAAGTCCTATATACTATGCTTTCCACCCAGAATGTTTATGAGTGCGTACGAAAGGGCCCACCTACGGCTTTACTTCCCCTCCGAAGGAATTTGTTCTGCGGATTTTTATCGCTTAAGTAAAATCGGATTACCTCGAATGGGTTTGAACCCACGAACATTGGTTCCTGAGGCGAGCACTTTACCCCAAGATAATCGAGGTCGAAACTTGACGTATTAGTGCGAGAAAATAATTGTAGTAGTAGCTTTGTTAACTTTCAGATACCGTCATTCATATCATATTCCTGCTATACTCTAAATATTTCCATTAGATTATTCTGCTCGTCCTGCATCCTTGTCGGAGCCAATAACATATAGAAAGGAAGAAAAAGGGACAGTAGAGCTGATGATGAAATAACAATAATCATAAACAAGGCTGTATATTTCTCAGTTCGTCAGGGAGTAATTGCAGCACAGATCAATTTCCCTTCCTCTCGCTTTTTAATGCCAGATACACGGCCAACTAGATGAAGTGGCGGCGCTCGAGAGAGTTCTACAAGGCGTGCATCAAAGAGGTGCCCGTTCCTCTAGACCAGTGGAGGAGAGAGGAAGGCCGACTACAGGTGTAGGGGCTACTATTTCGAACCCAGGTAGTGTCTTAAAAATGTATCACTGGTACACGGGTCCGTTATATTATTATTATTATTATTATTATTATTATTATTATTATTATTATTATTGTTGTTACATAGTTTAGACTTAGGTGTTAATTTTAATTAAATTGCTATTCTTAGCACCCCGTCTTACTACCAGTTCGGGTTATACGCTTATGTACTAACTACGCTAATGGTTTTAGGGATTAGGAAGGATATATTTAGATTAGGTGTACCCGCATTTGAGTGGAGAGAGAGAGTGGAAAACCATTTAGGAAAGACCACCCTCAGTAAACTCGACTGAGATTTGAAACTCGATCTCCCAGTCATCGGCAGTCTAGTGTACTGCGAGAGTAGCGCGTTAGACCACGCGGCCACCGAAGTGGGTTAGTTAAGCGTTATTATCCTAAGTTATGTTAGTTTGTACAAGCCCATCATCTTACGAAGAGTCTTCTGAGAGGCATACCAGAATCCTATAGTAAGATTCTGATAGAAAGAAATGCCTTCCGTATGGTTATTTGTAATAAAACTAGGCTAAATGTAATGTAATTATACAATAATGTATTTAGAAAGTATAGGTTAAAGTTAAATATATATTATTTGAAATACATCATTAATTTGTTATTATTACGTTTAAAACTAGGGTTATTAAAGGCTTAGTCTAAAGGTTAAAAAAAATGGACTCACATTAGCGGGGAGAGGAGATGGGAAAAATCACTACCAGTGCACGCCAAACCCTTTTCACTGGCCATTTAATATATTACGAGCTTGACGCCTTATACAATTTGACCACCAGTGCACTCATTGTAATTTAACAAATGTGTTTAGTAGACCCGCCTCGGTGGCGTAGCTAGCTAACGCGCTAGTAGTGTTAAGCTCGACTACCGAGGAAAGGGATATCGAGGTTCGAATCTTGGTCGGGTAAACTGGGAGTGGTTTTTCCTAAATGGTTTTCCACTCTCCCTCCACGCAAATGCGGGTTCACTTCCTCTAAATTCAACCTTCACGATTCCTAACCCATTAGTGTAATTAGTACTTAAGCGTATAACCCGAACGGGTAGTAAGACGCGGTGCTAATTAAGTAAGTGTTTAGTATGTTTTTTTAGAACGTTCTTAACATAAATAGTACAGAAACCAGAACGGAACCAGCTACTCTGAGTGTGTCTTATCCTAAAACTTTTTCCACTATCCCTTTACGTAAGTAAGGGTACATTTATTCTAAATTTGATCTTCATAATACCTACCTAGTTAATGTTATTAAATGCATACCTACATCCCGTAAGGTGTAAACAAAATACCTAAATCATTTATCTTAAAGGGACCGGTGGAAAAGTGTATTTTTAAGTAAATACAGCAGAATTCACATGGAGTAAGAGGCTGGCAAAACATATTACTGTAGCACTTTAAAAAACGTATCCTGCCGGGATTCGAACCTGGGCCTTCTGTATCACATTCAGGATTGTTACCCCCCCACACGATACTGTCGGTGAGAAGAGTATTAAGTACCTGAAGTAAAAACTTCGACGTGACATGCACAACAAGACCAAAGCAATCGACTTTTTTTATCAGATGGATTATTTTTTTATAAAAAAACAACAACATGAAATGCGATGGATCCGTATAGACTCATATCCCCTCGAGGAACTCGCTATCAACTCTTCTCCCCTCCCTACTTGAGCCATAAATCATTTAAGGTGGGCCTTGTAGGCCTACCTACCAAGTTGCAGGTACAGTTCGAGGCAACCAAATAAGACAGAAGATCCTGAGCGGGTGAGGGCGGGAGGGGGAGGGGGGGTTAGACAGTGGATGTGTGGGGAGATTGATGGAACAGTTCAGTCGGCAGATGTTAGCGTGGTACTTTTGAGTTAGAAGGGCATACACATCATATTAGTGCTTGTACCTCATTTGGGGTGCATAAAGTGCACTTTCTAAACATAGTGTTCGCTTTCTTAACTTAAAACACATTAACCAAAAACTATAAACAAACAAAAATACTTGTGGTAAAAGTCAAGGGATCCAAACCACGGACCCCTTATGAGTTCATGGATAGCTTTCAAGTGGTCACCCCTCTCGGTGGAATAGTTAGCTAACGCGCTGGTTTCGTGTTGAGCTAGACTGCCAAGGACGGGGAGATTGAGGTTCAAATCTCACTCGAGTGAACTGAGGATTTTTTTTCTAAACTCTTTTCCACTCTTCCTCCACGAAAATGTGGACTCACTTTCTTTATATTCAAACTTTCCAAGTTCTAACTGATTAGCGTAATTAGTACTTAAGCGTATATCCCGAACGGTGCCCAAGACGCGGTGATAAGTATTATTATTATTATTATTATTATTATTATTATTAATAATAATAATAATAATAATAATAATAATATTATTAATAATAATAATAATAATATTATTATTATTCTAATTCGACTTCTATCATAAAAGGAAAGCTAAACTCAGAGTTATTTAAGGAAATCCCATATCAATAATTTATCATGTATAGGTTCTGCTTATAATATTTAAATTTACAATATTCTGATCTATTTTTTTGCATATTGTTACTGCTTTTAACCACTCTTTAGCTATTTGTTATTGATGCTATTTTTTATTCTTATCATTATTAATTACTACTTTTTTCCTAACTATTCATCAGTATATACCATTTTTTAGCCATTTTTGTTTATCATATTTTCTCGTGTAAATATATGTATTTGTATGGTACTTGTGTACTTTTCAGTGCTGGCCTGTTATAGGTCTTACGACTGTTGGCCAGCACTATAATAAAGGAAATTGAAATTGAAATTATTATTATTCAAGGGGTCCGTGAACTTGAATGGGGAAAAAAAAGTTAAATTTTTATTTCCACTAACCTATAGCTAAAATCTAGCATATTCTTCAGTTATGGACGTAGGTAATGTGTAACAAATCGTTAGGTTTTTAAAAATATTTTTGTAGTGGTATTTAAATATAATTGGTTTCTTATGTATCTAAAAATATTATTCTGAGAAGGGATCCATAGGTTTCACCAATCTTCCAAGGAGGGAGGGGATTTATGGCACCAAAAAGGGTAAAAAAAACTGGTCTAAGGCCTCAAAATCTTAAATGGATTGATTTTCAGCATAGGTCAGATCGATATTTAAAATGTAAACCAGATGTAGTCCACTGAGCTTATTTTCTCATCCCGTCTAGACGCTAATTCGGGTGCACTTCCTTCAAGCTACCCTCCCAATTCCTCCCAGTTAGAAAAGATATTTAATATCCTGGGCGTTTAATGTCTTAATAATAATAATAATAATGTAACATCAATAATAAAATGGAGGCCTACATCAAAACCTAACAAAACGAAATTACTATCTAGTTACAAAGTAGGACTCATCGAGTTCATAAATAAAATATTATTTCAGGGCATACCTGGGATCAAATAACTGTCCCTATGATCTGTTGCCAATTTACCTAACCACTCAGCTACGGAAAAAGACTGCTTTTAAGAATATAAGTTAATTTACTTAAAATATGCATATTTTATTACTATTATTATTGAAGTGATTATTGAGTTGTTCAACTGGGTTAACTTCTTTAATTTTTTGCTTAGTACCCCGTCTTGCTACCCGTTCGCATTATACTAACCACCCTAATATGCTAGGGATGAGTAAGGCTGAATTTAGAGGAAGTGTACCCACACTTGCGTGGAGGGAGAGTGGAAAACACGTTTGGAAAAATCCTCATTACACCGGACCAATATTTGGACCTTGATCTCCCCATCATCGGCAGTATAGTCTACTGCGAGAGTAGCGCGTTAGACCATGCAGCCACCGTAGCGGGTCCCAGCTATTTAACCTGAGCAAAGAATATGAGAGTAAATAGTAAGTAATTTAGGATAATAAATCTGCTTCAATGGCTGTATGGTCCAAGGCTTCACTCTCGCAATAGACTACACTGCCAATATCTGGGAGATCAGGGTTCGAATCACGGCTGGGTGTACTGAGGGTGTTTTTTCCTAAATAGTTTTTTAATCTCACTCCACGCAAATGCGGGTAATTTTCCTCTAAATTTAACTTTCCTCATCCCTAACTCTTTAGTGTAATTAGTACATATGTGTATAACCTAAACAGGTAGAAAAAATAGCATCACAACTCTCTGGGAGGGAGGTTGATAAACAATAATATTTTTTTTAAATCTAGTCCATCTAGTCCAACACCTTGGCTCAGTTGGTAGCGTGTCTGTCAAATGAGCTAAAGGCGCTGGGTTCGAATCCTGGTATGGCCGAAAAATATATAGTTGGTGAAATGTGGGCTTCCCCTTTCACAGTAATTAATTAAAGGCTGTGGGCTTGATGTTATGTCTGTTCTAGATTTAAGTTAGTTCATATGTCGTTTGCTGACATCATCAGTACGATTTAGAAAGTGCACGTTAAATACCTCAAATAAATGAAAAAAATGAAAAATATATTGTATCTATCTGAAAATAAAACCCTAACCTCCCACTAAGATTCCCTTTCTAGTTGTATTTGTTGTTGCGGACACAAAATTCCCACGGTGTTATTAGAACTTGCAGGCTCTTGATTATGATGTAAATAGGACGTATGGAATCTTCAATCGGAATTTAAACCTAATACATGTGTAGTTAAGAAGTCAACGTAATAAACCTCTCGGTCATGACAAACCTTAGGAGGTCGGCAACTTTTTTTTTGGCCCCTATCGACTTTTATATTTATCTAAGATCCTGTCATTACCCTCGTTTCCTCACTCTACCTTTATTTTATTTTTTCTGCCTACATCTTGTATATATTCCTTAAATTCAACATTTCCTGCCATGATAGAAAATATATAAAAAGTACACTCCCTCTACCCTGAATGGCAGCAGTCTTACCTTGACGGTTTACACTATGGACCTATCTTTAAAGCTGTACCATAATGAAATAGTGCAAGGTAAGCTTGCCTAACGTGAGAATGTAGTAGTGATCGATTGAAAATTGCTGCAAGATAACCGGTTGATCACGATCTTTATTTACTAAATGTGAGGGCTCAGTTGTGGTCATGATCGTTTGGGGTGTTTGACTCCACACATTAACTTAACCCTCTCTGAGAGACAACTTTGTATCCTGGTAGAGTCTAAAGTTTCCAATCTTGTGGTACGGGGGGTGAGAGAGCTGTAGTCGGGTCGTTATAAGAATAACCTTATCTGACATCTCAAATATTCACTAAATTTACTTTCATTCATACATACACCAATTCACGTTGTCTTTAACTGACCCTTTGTACAGATGGTTTGGATTTTTTAAATGTAAAATAAATAGGTTGATATTTTGTCAACGTTGGCAACTCATATCAAGGCCGTAGCCAGCCAATGAAAGGGTTGTTGGGCAAATCCCCAATTCCCGCAAGCTTGGAAAAATTCTAAATGATAAACAGTTTTAGAAGCTATCTGAACTTTTTTTATGGCAACATAACATAAAACCATAACTGCCGGAGGCTAGGACAAATCTATATATTTAAAAACCTCTAAAAGCTCTCTAAAGTGTTTTTTATAGTAACATAACTCCCTAAATGCTGAAGGCTAGGAAATATTCTAAATATTATCTCTAGAAGCACTCTGAAGTGTTTTCTATGGTAACACAACCCCCTGACTGCCGAAGGCTAGGAAAAATTCTAAATATTAAACATCTCTAGAAGATATCTGAAGTGCTTTTTATGGTAACACAGCCCCTTAATTTGTATTTGTACCTTAATGTGGATATTATTTTAACCATAAATAAAGCCATGTATATATTTTGTTCGTAAAATTTCGGGGGAGGGATGTTTGAACCCTCAAAATCCCCCTCTGACTACGGCCTTGACTCATATTTATTTGTTCTTTGTTTTCAAAGAGCGTGTTTTATGACACTCCGAATATACAGGCTCATTAAAGTAAGGTTACAGATTCTAATAACCCCTTTTATGTGATAAAGAGCCTTTTTAAATCGATATTTAAATGATTAATTTAGGATCACGAGTCAAGTCAGCAAGAGATTAATTAATCTGTTTTTTTAATATACTTCCAACTAAATTTTGTTTGAGCTGTTTCTCATTTATAATACCATTATCATCGTGCTTAAATAAGCTCTAATGTTTCAAGGTTGTCTGACGCTAAAACTTCCTCGCTTCACTTCTATAGAGAGCGGTGTAGTGTTTTCTAATCTGTTTGTCTATCCACCCCCACTCCCCTTACCATCCACCCCCTCTCGCCCTACCTCACCTCTTGTTACATTGAATGTAAACACCGCAAGATACAAGAAGCTAAAAGTAGGAACATTTCTTACCACTCTATCGGTAAATAAATTACATACACGTGAAGAGGTTTTTTTTTCCGTTAAAACAATCTTCTCAACGAAATCTCTTCTTCAAAATCTTATCTAGGTATTGGATCTCTTTTGATTATTTCTTCTTTTCTTTCAACCGCGAGACGTGGCTTCTAACAACTTTTTTTTGGCTATTTTTTTTTTATTTCATTTCCTTAACTTCTTTTTTTTTGTCTCTTATGTTCTATCATTTCCTCTGTTTACGTTTCTCTTGTGTGCTTTGCTATGAAGCATGTCATTGTCATTAAAATGCAACGAACGAGAGTAAGATTGAGTCACTGTTGCCAAATTGCTGAGAAAACGTTTGTGGCCTACACTCTTTTCCAATAAAATGTAGTCCTCTTGTAGCTCAGATACGTGTTGTGGCTATAGCATAAACCATGCTATCTATAGCTAGTGTGACCATACACACAATTTTTTTTTGCAGGATAATACAGTGCAATCTGGTTCATCCGGTCTATCTGTGACCAAATGCCAACCGGATTAACGAAAATTTTGATAATCCGAAAATTATAGGAAGAATGCACTAAAACAATATAAATGACTAAAACTCACCATTAATTTTCACAATAGCAAATTATAAAACACTTGAAATATTACAACCAATAGTCACTTTTAAAATAATAAGATTTGTTGTGTATTGTGTGATGTAGTTTAGTTTTAGTTCAGTACAGTACTGTATTCATCCTACGACTATAGTATCGTAATTAGTTAAAGTATTTGAAATGATTCTTTTTAATAATACGTCAAATATTCGTCCCATAAAAATGTTATTAGAAAAAATAATTAATGCAAATTTTCAGTTTGGATAAACAAGAAATCAGAATCAAAGAGGTCCCACTGATGTTTCATGGGGGGTGATGTCCCGTTGTCGTACAGAACAGGTGATAGTACACCCAAAGATAATGGTTTTTAATCAAATTCTTCAAAAGGTACTTTTTTTAGGTTATAGAAAATAACATTTTTAATTAAACGGCGCTTGCGCAAGAGACTTCACTATTGAGTTTTATTTTTTCGAGTTGTATTTACAAGTTCTATTTACCAAAAGAAGGATTTTGGTATGAAAAAATACCTTTCTGAACGGACTTCCTATCAGAACTCATGTACACCTTAATTTTACTTCTTTATTTTTTTGTTACATACTTATTTCAAAGATCTTTTTGATATTATCTATTAGTTTCTAAAGTTATAATGCTTTGAATGCTACGGATTAAACTTTTGTTGTGAAGTATTGGGTTTAATTGATTAGCAACCAACATCCTAAATTTATTTATAATTGATCATGACATGCAAAAAAAGTTTAAATTTTAAATTTATTTATGTGTATGCACGAACAGAATTTTTCTTGACTCTAATAGGCTATTTGTTCCCTAAAATTGACGATAAAATTCATGTTCTTTTAGTTTGTATTTTTTTTGGTATACCCAAGTATTACATTGAACTAGAAATGAAAAGATAGATTAAACAATAAATGTGTTTTTTCAACTATTTTTCCTCTGTCAGCTCTATTTATTCTTCTTTTTTTAACACATGGGTACATGAAATATTAAATTAATTTTTTGTCCCGCTTTTTTACTGAAAAAAACTGTCACCATAGGGATAGCATAAAACATTGATATAAATCTTAGCGGGTCCACTGATATATTAGGGTTCTGGTAGAAAGGAACATTTATAGCAGTGATTCTTAAACTTTTTCAGCCACGCTTGATAGATCCCCAAATTCCCAAGCCCCCACCCCCTGCTATTTTTCGGGAAAGTTATAAAATATATTTTTTAAATTGCTTTTTAGTTACTTGTTTATTCTATACTGGCAGAAAATTAGCATAAAAAATAGTGAAAATTATTTTGATGATTGGGACCGTTTGGTTTTTATCAATTCTTGAATATTGGGTTTGATGTTTGACAGAGCACACAGCAAACCACTTTTCACTTCAATTGACAATACTGTTTAGTTTTAATGAAATTCACAGTGGAAAGTTTGGGGCTGTTGCGCGTGGCTGTAATGGTATATTATAGGTATAAAGAGGGTAAAAAGGAGTAGGGGAATGAATCCGAGGCAAGCAGGCTTGAAAATAAACACGTGCATGCGTACAAACGTCTCACTTTTTAGTCAGTCACCTAATACAGGAATTACATTTGGTAGGTAGCGTTGCAAATACGGAAAGAAAAATTAATTTCATTTCTTTGGGAAAGTGATTGAAATAAATAATGTCTTTTATTCTTAACTGATTTTTAAATGTATTTCCAAATTGGTCCACGCTCCCCTCTCCCCCCCCCCCCCCCCCCCCCC
>CABFWB010000559.1:230457-245568 GCA_902151455.1 Timema bartmani
GGGGGGGTCTAAGTGATGTCGCGGTTTCTTGGATGGGTCCCTTGGGGACCCTTTACAACACCCGTCGTCGCATCGCGTTCACTTCTCCCTCACAAACCTTCAACCCCCAATCTCACCTCCCTGTAACTAACCAAATGTATGTTTGAAATGTAATTCATGAGAGTATTTATCTACAATAGGTTCTGACATGAACTAAGACAATACACCTGGAAGAAGTTTGCCACAATGTTACTAGTCTATATCTCTGTACACCGAGACGTTATCAAAATGTACATTGTACACCCCCTCGATTATTGTTGAATATAATTTAGCACACCCTTCCCCCAATTTTATTTCCAAAAATCAAAAAAATAAAGTTTTATTAAATTAACTTTATTAATATAATGCCAAAATAATTTGTTCCTACTCAAAGCGTGAAAGCACACATTTGCCAGAGGTGAAGGAAGGGTTTTGTTGCCAGACAAATCTGGGCTGGGACCAGGATTTGAACCCTGGACCCTAACATAGAAGTCTGACACCTTACCCCTAGACCACCAAGTCCCAACCTTCTTCATATAAAAGGAGTGAGCCACCGAAATATTCCTTGAAATGGATAGTTATTTCAAATAAAACAATTATATTTTACCACTCATAAATGGCTACCTGGTTTTACCAAGAAGAGACACTATAAAAAGCAAACCAAATAGGTTTAGTTTAGATAAAATACCGAGAATCAAATATTCTAAGAAAATATTTTAATCCCTATAAGAAATTATTATATTTTTTACTGCGGCAGGATTTTCCGACGTAATTTTATATGCTTTTATTTTTAATACAATAGAATGTCAAAATAAAGTTCAGTTGAGTCTTAACTCTATAGTTACATTTAGCTAAGTTTAAGGCTAAAGTACAATTCCAACAGTTTTAATTGTTTTAATGATCTTTAAATGCACCCTTACCCGACACTTAAGTTCAGTCGGTAGCGTGTCTGCCTATTGAGCTAAGGGTCCTGGGTTCAATTCCCAACATGGTAGAAAAATGTAAAATTGGTGAGATGTGGGTTTATCCTTTCACATTGATAAATTAACTACTGGAGACTGGGTGTTGTGCCTTTCCTTGTCTTAAGTTAGAGTATAAGGCATGTGAAGCTATGACAGGCCTAAACAGCCGGTAGTGGAAAATGTCTGGCTTGAATAAAAAACTGACCCAAACCATAGGCTAGAAACAGTGATGGAGGTAAAGTTAAGTAAAGGTGCACCCTGAGTTCGAATCAATCTCTCATAAACCTATAATTTTTCATATCAACTCTTAGCCCGAGAGAGGGTAATTTCAACTGCTATAGCTCAGCTGTTTCCAAATTGTGGGTCGCGAACCTCCTGGGGTCTCGCGAAATAAATCTTCCAAGGGGTTCGACAAAATATTTCTGTTATGGCAGATTTTTGCAGCACTTTGTGAGAAAATGGGAAGCATTTACAATTGTTTATCGTCTCACACTGAAGTCAGGTGGTTATCTCGAGATAGAATTTTTACAAGATTGTTTGCACTTAAACACGAAGTTTTAATTTTTCTTGCCAACCATCCCTTTCACAAAGCAAAGTGCATGCAAAATCAAATGTGGCTCAAGGTTTTGGTCTATTTGGCAGACATTTTCTCATAAATGAACAGTTTAAACCTCTCTCTTCAGGGGTCAAATATTAACGTTTTTACTGTGCAAGACCGTGTCGAGTCGTTCATTAAAAAAACTTTTGGGAAACGTGTTTAATTAGCAATCAAACGGAGTGCTATGATACCCTTCACGACTTCATGGTAGAAAATCAGCTTTATTTGGACAAAAATATAAAGAACATGGTTATAGAATACTTGAAAGGACTTGGGAAAACCTTCAAGAGAATATTTCCCAGCCATAATAACAATTGTATTCGCAATCCCCTGGAAGAAACAGCAGTTTTGAAATCCTCCACATTAAGCGTGAGTGAAAAAGAGCAGCTCCTTGAAATTTCTACTGATTTTGAATTAAAGAAAAGCTATAAATCTTTGTCATTAATTGGTTTCTGGTTAAGTTAAAGGAGGACTTCTCATTGTTAAAGAATAAAGCTATTACAGCTTTGTTGCCATTTTATTCTACGCATTTGAGCGAGAAATCTTTTTCTTCATATGCCTATAAAAATAGATAAATACAGAAACAGACTCAATGCTGACATTGACTTGAGACTTTATTTATCGTCTGTGATTCCTGACTTTAAAGCTTTGTGCCATCCAAAGCAAGTTCATCCTTCTCACGAAGTCACGTGAAGAGGTGAGTAGCTGTTAAAACTTGTTGAAAAAATTTAAACTTAAATCGACATTGAATTATTTAATTAAAGGAGGGTATTTCAGTTATATCAAAGCAGCAATTTCTGGTATCACTTTAAAAAAACATGTAAAATGTGATAATATTGTGACAGTAAAGATAAGAAAATTTTACTACAGTACTTTGCTTATTTAATTTCAGTTTTAATTTTTTAAACAACTGTATAATTATTTGAACTTTTACTTAAGTAGTTTCAATATTATTTAAATATATTTGGTAGGGTATCCCAAATTACCTACCGAGCTATAGTAGGTTAATTTAAAGGTATTAAACATTTTGATTACAATTAATAACTCAATTTCATAAAAATTAGGTATAAAATTAAGTGCGTGACTATATATATTTACCAGGGGTTTCGTGCAACTCAGATGTTTGTGAAAGGGGATCGCGAGTCGAGAAGGTTTGGAAACCACTGCTATAGCTTATACGAAAAATATTAAATTGAGCCTGAGAAAACCTTAAGGTTTATTTTTTTATTCCCAAACTGTACACAGTTATAAAAATAACCTCTGAATAGAGTCTAGTGGTAACGTTATAAAGGGGTTGTAGTGGTCTCGTTAACGTGAATTAGTTTTACTTACGTAAGCAGCTTAGCTCGGTTTAATGTTTATGTTTGAAGCATATTGAGAACTCTAATGTTCTTAATACGTTTACGTATGAATAAAAATAGCTTTAACAGAGTGGTATTATTGTTGGCCTCTAGCAGTTCCATGTGTGAAGTTGGGCCATCCCTCCCTCCCGTTCGCCTCCCCTCCCTCCGGGCGCTAACAAAGTCAACATGTGGATCACGTGTGGTGCTAAGTAAGTAGCCCCTGGGCAAAAATAGTTCAAGACTCCAGGAATAAGCTTTATTAATATTTTTTAATTTAGTTATTTAACAAGAGCGGAATAATTGCTACTCTGAAACCAGTTTAGCCCTTTGGGGTTCCAATGGATTTTAAGAGCCTCAACAAAGCCTCCCGTTGATTTTTAATTTACCTGATTTCTCACTTGAATTTTTTTTAAATTAATATTGTGGTATTAACCTGAACTTTCTAACCACACCTCTTATAATGACTTATATACATGACTTACAAACTAACTTAAATTAACAAATAAGCGTTGAAATATAACACGTGTATTACGCCTGGAACTTTTGTGTTCAAGCGGTAAAGGGAGAAATTGCCTTATAGAGGTTCAGCTCTGACGTAATATTTAATTCAGATGAGTTATTTAAAAATATTGTTCACGCCAAAATAAATCCGAAAGGTTGCAAAAGGTTTCTCTTTTCCTAACAAACCCATAGTTTGATTTTAACTAATAGAAAAGAATGTGTGAAATTATGACATTAGCTCATTTTAAACTACTTTAAAAGCATATTTGTGGGGCCATGAGACTAATATTGATGGAAAAGAACTCTAGATCGAGCCTTCCTAAAAAAAATTACAGTTTTTTTATAGACTCACAAGAAAAAAATTTAAAATATTTTAGAACTAGCAGCGAGCTTTCCTCATTACCTTGAGATAAGAAGATTCGTAGTTTTATTTCCACTCTTTCTTATTGACATGATAAAGGAGGCTGTAGGCAAAGGGTGTAATAAAGTATAAGGCTGGTCATAATAGATAATTTATTCCAGAAAGATACACGGCCGTATTTACTGACATATTTTAAGCCATGTTGACTGACAGTGATTGATAATTTCTAGCTGAACGAGGCCAGCTGGCTTAATTTATGTACCCGGGCATCATATGTTTCACATAAATTTGGAAAAATATTTAGAACCACTCATAAACATTACCATTGATTTCAAAGTACTGCAAAGAAACTAAATTTAAGACAGTAATGCTTAAGAATACACAGACATCTACCACTTATATCTTCAAAAACTGGGCAGCAGGACTAAGCCGGATATTAATAGCAAATATTTTAGTTGGCACCACCAAGAATCGAACAACGCTTCACTTAACAATTGTAGACCACTTTAGCCAGGGAGACAGGATGTATTAATGATTGAGTTTCAAGTTTAATTTGTTAAGGTTGCCAATCACTGGCTTTTAAACATATTTAGGTTATTTGGGTGGATTTGACAATTTTGAGTAAATTATTTTCATTTCAATGCAAATAATGTATTATTATTAATAATTAATTATTATTGGATTCTGAAGGCCCGTTGACACAATGAGTTAATTAGGGCCTTAAACGATTAATACAATATAGTAAAATCCCCATAGGGGAGAATCATAATAAATAATTCAACTGTCAAAATAGGCAGGTGACAACACAAGATAAAATAAATGGTACGGAACACCGCACGAACTTTCTCGCTCTATTGTTTAGAAATGGAGATGTTTACTCAAAGTTCGTAATATAATATACACTAGCAAACCCGAGAACAAATTGTGCTAGACATACGTAAAGCATTTTTTGACTCATGGTTTTAAATTTCATAATTTTATTTTTAAGTAATTAACGTCTTCATTTGTATATATGAACCAATAAAAAATATCAATTTAGGGTCAAAGTTTCGTGCTAAAATTTTGACTTCCGGTTAAAATTTTTGTCATTTTACTAAGGGGTGCACATTTTATGGTTATCGCATTGCTATTCAATTTCTCTTTTATAAATTTTGACAAATAAAATAGGTAAATATTGACTATTGGATCTAAAATAATAGAGATAGATCATTGTTGTACAAACATTTCTCCTAAGAGGTTGAAAGAAAGAGAACATACAATTTTCGAGAGACTTACTCATTTCTTACTCTATGATATAAGAGAATTATTTCATTAAAACTTAAGTAGTATCTCTTTACAACTAAAGCTCACAAAATTGTATTAGTATATTTGCCAATATCTCAGAAAGGGTTGGTTTTATAAAAATATATTTCATATACAAGTTTTTTATTTTTAATAGAACTACAATTTTGCAATGATAAGTATTTAGCATCTCAAATAGTTGCGGAGATACGGAAATTTCCACTTCTGTAAAGTATTCTAAAACTCATTTTCATGGGAAAATGAAAATAACCAGTCTATTTATAATCTTAATCAACGCCTAGACATGAATTTTAATCAAAATTGTTAAAGCCGATTTTGAGGAAATCGATTTTTTTTTATTTTTCGCTTTTTACTAAGTTACTATTAATTTTAGGGTTAAAAAGACCCACAGACAGACGGCATTGCAAATATCACTTTTTAGGGCTCAGGGAGTCATGAGACGTCGACATCCATCAACATTTCAGGTTAGATTTTTTTTACAGTCGCAATACCTTACCGTTAGTGTTCGAAAAGTTGAAAAAATAATATATATATTTGCTTATAGCTTGAAAGTTATTGGTTTTATAAAAATTTGTTGCACGTAAAATATTTGTATTATAAATAGATCTACATATTTGCAATGACAAGTAATTTCATATCTCAAATGGTTTTGGAGGTATGATTAAAAAAATATGAGAATTTACGCATCAGACCGGAGCCTTTAAAGTAGTTTTGCCGAAATATTGAGAGTAGCCATTTTGTTTAGAATATTTACAAATGTTTTTAAATAAAATTTAATCAAAATTGTTATAGCCGATTTTGAGAAAATAGATTTTTTCTCTTTTTTCCCTTCAGTAAACTACCCTTAATTTTAGGGTTAGACATCCAATTCCAAAAATGCCTTGGGGCAACAGTATGAAAACCCGAGATACCAAGTCTTAGCCCGATTGGTAAAATAGTTTAGGCTCTAGTTGGAGGTACAGACAGACACACAGACAGATGGAAACTCAAAAAACACTTTTTCGGACTAGGGGGGGTCATGAAACGTCGAGATTCATTAAAATCTTGAGTTAGATGTTTTTTGACGATCACAATACTTTTTCTACCTGTAAGATAGCGAGAAAGTAAAAATAATATACAAATATTAAGATTTGTATACAAATGTAATAGGCATAAATTTCAATATAAGAAAATGCTATATGTATGAATGCGTGAGACACCTGCTAAAACAAACCATAGGTGTGTACACTACTTTAAAAAGACAAAACAAACATATTAAATTATAATACGTTAAATATAAATTACAAACATATTAAAATATACTAAAAGTGTTAAAAATAATCTCAACGTGAGACAATAAACAAATGACCATTTTATAAAAGTGAATCAAATGGCATTTAAAAGATTTACCTGGCAATTTAAACGAAATAAACATATAACTGTATCCACACTGTCAGGTAATCATGTAAAACATTACATTTACATTAGATTACTTTCATTGAAAATAAAGTAATTAGTTTAAATATTCATAATTTTTAGCCCTAATAATATAATACTTAGGCACCAGCAAATTAATACATTACATGATTTTTTTCGCACCACGTCTTACTACCCGTCCGGGCTGTTTGCATGTATACACTAATAAGGTAAGAATAAAAGCTATAATTGTATAGAGGAACTTTTTCCGCATTTGCATGGAGGGAGCGTTTAGAACAAAACGCCCTCAATACACCCGGACATTAATCAAGAACCAATATCACTTTGACCAGAATACCAGATCAGACGAGGTCGATGCCTTACCCCTCGTGAACAACGATGCGGGGGGAGGCAGGGATGATTTATTGAGTTTTTATTTATATCATATATTTTTTTAGCTTTAATTGTTTTTATCATAAATACAATTTAAATTGTATGTGAATCGTGTGAAAAATATTAAGTTTATTCAAATATTCCCCACCATATAAATATAATTCTATTAGTTTTCTTCAATAAAATTAGATTAAAGTGGGGTCCTTAATACAAATTTGGGAAGAATATTCAAGCCAATTTACTAAATGTTGGGGAGAGAAAGAACAAAATGATTACGTGGGTATTTCCGTGCACTGTAGGCCTAGGCTTTGAAGCATGAAATTGGGCGTTGATTCAGACAAATAAAGTGTTTTTAAAGTACCACTTCTAGGCTTTAAATGCGTCTAAATGTAATTTTAAAGCTATGCAAAAATAAAGAAGTATTTTTACATCAGAGTAATCCTATGTGAATTAACATTGTTTTAAAGATCAGGTTTTCCACCGTGTCAACTTAATTACTAAGTAAGATTAATGAGGGTATACATTATCGAGCAATCAAATTATGTACGAATCTGTAAGTTTTGCTAGAGTGTGCTTCTAAGCCTCCCGTTGTACGTGGTGGTAGACGAACGTAAAGTTTAGAGAGTTAATGAAGGTAAATGAAGCAAATAATGAAGGGAAGGGGAGGTGGCCAGATAAATGGACAAAGGCCTAGTTAGTAGTTTCTCACGTTCCTTAACAAGTTTTTAAAATCGCCTCAGTAGTTATCGAGCGTGATTAACAGTTGTTCTTTAGATGGTGGCTAGCCACTTCCATAAACACTTTAGGTTCAAATTATGGTGAGGTCGCTATTTAATCTTTACACTATGCGAAAGAGGACAGAATGTGATTTATAATTCATTATTAGTGCAACCCCCAGCACTATGTTCTTTGTGCGCTGTGTTTACTATCTGTCCGGGTTATCCACATATGTACCAATTACTCTTATGTGTGAGGGATGAGTAAAATTTAATTTTAGAGTTATTGTACCAGCATTTTCATGGAGAGAAAGAAAGAATGGAAAATCATTTAAGAAAAACCACACTCAAGAGAGAGTACACCTGAACAGGATTCTAACCTCGATCTCCCCATTATTGGCAGTACAATATATTGCGATAGTGACGTCTTATAATTACTTAGATAATTCGATCACTGAGGCTGGTAGTAATAGAACATGGTTAAAGATGATGTGGTTGGGTTCGATACCCAGTTCGGTGTATTGAGGGTGTTTTTCCCTATTGGTTTAACACTCTCCCCCCATACGCATAAGGGTAAATTTACTCTAAATTCAACCTCCTTACCGTCCTAATTCTTACCCCATTTGTGTATACGTGTGGATAGCTCGGATTAGTAGAGAAACACGGTGTACAAGATAATTCGTTAGAAACCTTTTCTTTTATCTGTAGATGTATGTATGATTCGCTCCTGAAGGTCAAGGAACTCTCAATCTACCAATAATCTCAAGTTTATTGGCTGCACGTGTTCAAGTTTGACCTATAGGTTTCGTGCAGGCTCTCAACCTTTTTAATTATAATCAAGTTTTTTAATTCGTGATCTCAATAAACCCATTCCAACTCCAAATCATATTAGCTTGATTCTTAAATTAAGACAAAAAAACTTTTAAACTAAAGTCTAGTAAAAGAATAAAACCATAAATACCTACTAAAATGATTCGTTGTATAATTGTGTATAAAACATGGTTTGTATACATATTTTAAAACCTTTGAATTCAAAGCTATAAAGACCGAGCTGAGCTTGTAACTTTTTTTGGAGGTGTTATTTGAGGATGTTAGCACCAGTTTATATCTACTTTTCTAATTTGTCCTGGACGGTAAATTTAGAAGCTAAGAAATAGTGATAGTATAATATTATAGTTCTAGAGATCCTGTTAGTCTATTATAATAAATAATCTACTCGTGCTATTTATAACTGTTCTCTCTGTTTTATGTCAATCAGAACACGGTCGTTTAATTTTAATTTTAAAACCTACGGCGCATGTCTCTTTAATAAACTACACAAACCCGCCACCTTAGCTCAATTGTTAGCACGCTGATCCACTGCGATTAAAAGGGTCCGGGGATTGCTTACAGCTCCTGTCAGAAAATTCATCGTTGGTGCAAACAAGGATTCCCGTTTCACAGCGATAAAGTGTCGCACGGGAGATCGGGTGTTGTGTCTTTTAGGCCAAAGGTGGTTTTAAGGTCATATTCTAATATAACCAGTCAGTTCATAAGGGTTGCCACTATATTATTACTACAAGATTGCCTATGTTGTCCAGGTTTTCCAGAAAGAATTTCCGTTAATCCAAACACTTGGATTGAAATATATGGTAATGAAATTCCCTTTTCCATAAGTGGGACTAGTTTTGAAGTTATGTGGTAGGTGTTTTAAAAAAATTATTTGAGCTTGATATGGAGAAATATGCATTTGCTATACAGACCAACGTGTCAGTAAATACTAATAAGATAAATAATAAGTGAACTAAATGTAGGAATAGGTTATGATCGATTTACTTTATAAAATATTTAATTTTAATTTTAAGGTGTTTTGATTAGTAAAATTAAGATAATTAGTTGTTGATATTTTTACATAAAGTGAACTAAATTTAGGAATAGATTATGATCAATTTACTTTATAAAATATTTAATTTTAATGTGTTTTGATTAGTAAAATTAAGCTAAATTAATTGTTGATATTTTTACATAAAGTGAACTAAATGTAGGAATAGGTTATGATCCTATTATGATACTAATAATAAGATTTGTATTCATTTAAAAATGCCTACATCTTCAGTTTTTCTTTACTTCTAAACAAAGACCTACAATTTCTACTTGCCGTTAAATATCCGAACTCTCCACTAATTCAGTATTTTGATTGGTTTTAAAAAAACTCCCAGCGTTTTTCCTGATTTCTTTAAACACAAAAATTACACTGTGTTTTTCTCGGTTTTAAAGGTTCATGGTAACCTTGACGTTAAATATTCCTGAAAAATTAAAGTCATAAAAGTTATCACAGCCATTAAAATTTATTTTATGACAGGTCACGTGTATTTAGAGAGGTTACTACCTAATACTAGTGGATAGTTGCAGTGATGGCTGCAGATTTTCGCGTTACAATAATTTATTCGAAATATTTTATAGGGAAAGAGATGACCTGGTGGTCTAGGGGTAAGGTGTCAAACTTCTGTGCTCAGGGTCCGGGGCTCAATCCTCGGTCTTGACACAGATTTATCTGATTACCAAACCCTTCCTTCACCTCTGACAAGACGTGTGTTAATCACAACTTGTGAATGTGAAGAATGCCAGGCCTCCACCGTGGTTCGGATCCCACGTTAAACTGTAGGTCCTCCATTTCATCTCACAATCACCCTACCATTACACATTAGCGTAAGTGCGTATAACCCGAACGGGTAGTAAGACGCGGTGCTAATAATAATAATAATAATAATAATAATAATAATAATAATAATAATAATAATAATAATAATAGTAATAATAATAATATCGGGAAAGGTACTTTATAATGAGGCAAACACTCGACTTAATAGTTAAAGGTCTATTAGTCAAAGAAAATCGATTATTTTTTAGTTTTTGGTGTTTAGTTTTAAGCACTTTTTCCTTCTTTCTCATTATGACCCTCAATTCCAGGTAGACTGGATTAACGATGGTTGGGAGAAAAGAGTCTGTTAATCCCGAATAGGTGTATTGAGGTGTATTTTTTACTAAGCGGCTTCCCACTCTCTCTCCATGAAAATGGGATCACATTTCACTTTAGATTCCACCTTCCTCATACCTATTCTGTTAGCATAACTAATGTATGCGTTTTGCCCAAATGGGTACTATAAAACTATGAAAAGAAGAGCATTATTAACTAGATAAGCCTAATAACAAACCTTTCAGCGACCCGCTGATCTCATTCATAAGATCAGAAATTCACTGTTATAGTAATTAGAATTAAATATTTAGTTACAGGTGGGAGGATAACATTTAGAATGTACCTGGAAGCTATGGGGAGTAATGAGGTGGACTGGATAGAACTAGCTCAAGATAGGAATAGATGGCGTACTTAAGTAAGTGTGGCAATGAACTTTCGAGTTCCTAATGCCCTAGAAATAGAAAGTAATTTATCCTGTATTGGTCTTATTGCTCATCATTACGTTTGGCGCCATGGTTGTTAAAGCTGTCATCTTTTGAAACAAGGAAAGAGGAGGGATTTTAGAAGAAGTGCACCCACATTATCGTTAAGAAAGAATGGAAAAATCACAAATGTGTATAATTACCATTCCATGCAAACCCACCAACCAAAGATAATGTTTTTAATCACAAACATGAATGGTTTGTCATCGGCTCGAGACTATTACGCTTGGTACGTCAATGGACGGTTCTAAGCCAACAACACACAGCGATCAAAACTGGCGCGGAAACAAGAGAATTACCTATCCTCGTCACCAAATAACCAAGTCCCTCTGAGCTGAAAGGGCTTCATTTACGCGGTCATTTCGCCTTGGCAAGGGCCCTCTGGCCCGCTCTCTCCACAATCAGCAATCATAGTTGGAGGGGGCGATATGTGTGTGTGTGTGTGTGTGTACGAGGAGAATTGGTTTGTTGGTTCGTTGTGATTGCTCTGTAGAGGTCACGTGGTCCATGGTATAGGATGGATGGATATGTGTCCTGCAGAAACAATGGGACTCACGTAGCGTTCGTACACACATGCTCTCACGCACGTATTTCACCTCCTCCCCCCATCCTCTCACCACACACGCACACACACACACACACACACACACACACACGACCTTTCGGGGTTCTAAAACCCACTGATGGTTTATGATGGGTGGTGAGAGGCGAAATCTCGCCAAACCGCTTTTGAAAGGTTGCCTTTGTATTTATTGTTCGATCAATTAATTAACGTCGAATATATTTATGTACAAAGCCCTTAGGCACCATCCAGTTGGGTGGAAGAGTGGGAGGAGGGGGTAGCCCTCACCCAGTTACAATAAAACATGTTGAGCAGTGAGAAACTCCTCCCGACTATCATTAATTTAACATCTCAATAAATAGCACACGCGGACGCGGACTAAATATCAAGCTCATGCTGTCTGGGCTGCCAGTGACAAAGGGGCTGGAGTTCACATACAGGTTTGATGAAGGTGATTTTTTACTAAAGCGTTTCCCATTCTCCCTTTAGGCAAATGAAAGAATATTTCCTCTAAAATTATACATGTATTCATCTCTAGTTAATCGGTGTAGTTAAATATCCATAGCCCTGATGGTTAGTAAGACGAGGAGCGAAAATAAAATAAAAGTAGTACCACACAATCGCACAATCTTTTTAATATTGTGTATATAGCTTCTAAGATAATTTTCAAAAAAATGTTATGAGTAAACTACTCTCACTATGTTTTCCTCATAAAAACAAACATATAAACTTGTTAATTACAATAGTCACTCTTTAAATATAACTTTTAAGCCAAAAATATAAACTTGTTAATTACAATATTCACTCTTTAAATATAACTTTTAAGCCAAACTTTTCAAATATATTTAATAGAATTCAAATTATCAAAAATAAATTATTTATAAACCACGTTCAATTATTTGTTTTTGTACAAATGAAATCGTATTCTTATTTATCATGAAAAACTACTTCCAGATTCCCATTTTGAATTCATTCTTCAAATTCCATTTCTAAAAAATTCAGTGATAATAATTTGGTCGTACTAAGCCAAAGGTTCAGGGTTAGATTTCCGTGTCCAGGTATCGTTTTTCATCTAATGAATATGATATTTAGATGCGGGTATAACCGTACTCAACAAAGACTTATCTTGGTTATTTAATCGAGTATATTATATTTTGTTGCTCTCCAAGTTTGCCACTATTTTCTTACTTACAAAATTCCAGAGGTTTCAAAGAAGGAATTCCCAGTTTTCAAAACAGTTCGTATTTGAGTGGGCCTAGAGAAGATAATTTCCAGTAATATGCTATTGGTGTTAAGAACAGGAACAGGACACTTTGACCTTGATAAATAATTTTGTTCAAACCAACGTGTCTGGGAATTTCGATAGGGGTTGGCAGGGGAAGTTCACAAAGGTATAAAATTTGGTACTCATAATTGAAAGATGCGATTAAAAGCCAAACTGTGGTTCAATAAACACCATGTTTTAAAAACAAAAACAATTTAGAAATTTATTATAGATTAATTCAGTATTTAAGTTTAATACTTAAGGTGGAGATGTAAAAAAAACGCGAGAAAAAGTTATTATTCTTGTAATTTTTTTATAATCAAACAGCTGTTGGTCAAACTAAATCAAAAATTGTTTCAGTACAAACATATAGTTTAATTTTATTCACATGATGATCTCTACAGTTGTTGAATATATCTCAAGGGTGTCCTGAAATTTATTGACAAATTTTCTCTTCATATAAAAATTTTGACATCTAATTCCACCATAATCATGACAGATTGATATCACAATGTGAAGCAAATTAAAATTTATATTTGTATTGAAGCGATATTGTATTTATTTTGGCAAAAAAAAAAGTTTTGTTATAAAAACAGCAAAAATACTGGCCTTTATCTCGCGTCCTTTACATCCTCACCTTAAATACCCAAAATTCTCCAAACTTTCCTCAGTTTCTTGCAAAGACCCTTGTGTTTTCCCTGGTTTTTACAGATGTAAAATAATCCTTGAGTTTTCTCGGTTATTCCGGATTTATGGGTGCGTGGTGCCCTTGCTCTCATCAATTTTGACTACTCACCTGAAATAATTCAACTATAACGCTCCACAAGAGTACAATATAACTCATAAGGTTGATGCCTTCATTTATCATCTTCCTGTTTATTGTGTGAAACAAGAAATAGAGGAGAAACTGACAAACTAGGTAGTGTTTATTTTTTCATTTCTTCACATTAACAGCCTGTACGTGTCACCTCATAAAACGAATATCTCTGAGGCCAATCTAGGGACTGACAACATAATATTAATCGTCTGGAGTTGTTATGCTCTTTATAACACGCAAATTGTAAGTAAACTGCGTGCCTTACTTAAAAAAAAAGTACTTTCCGATATAATATTCTAGCTTTTATTTTTACACTGTCGGCGATTAGTTGTGAAACTTTTTATTTTACATCAAAAAAATAATAATAAATCGAAGAGTGCAATCTATTATGATTTATTTCTTAGATCTCGATCGTTCAATTCATATGTTTGACTCTGTGTGTAAATATTGTTGAATAGAAGGGAGTATGCAAGGCTAGGGAAGTTTAGAGAAAGTTAGTATGAATGAATTAAGTATGGAGCTAGAGTTTTTTGAGGTATATGCACAGTTTCTTGCCTAACCCGTTAGGTAACGTCGTAATTAGGTATGTAGAGTATATTCACCGTAGCTTTTTAACTGGATGACAGTTGAGAATCGTATGTTTAGGTTTTGGGCTGCCAACACCTGTAAAAGCTCACTGTTTTGATATAAATGGAAAGTTTTTTTAACAACACGTTGTGTTTTACATTTAAAATAACGTAAACTTAAGTTTTCTCACACTATTTCATTACTTCTGATAATTTCTTTTTATCCTATCCGAAATAATATCTTAAACATAATTATAAATACCTAATTATTCTTCATTTTGGAATGTTATCGGTAATGTGTAATATCGTGCATACATTAAAACTTTTTAATAAAGGCATCGTATTTATATACTTGTCCTTTTTTATATATGTAATAAATTTTGTCATGATTATTTTTTGTATTTTGAAATATTTAACTGAATAAAATATTTTTATCTACTACGTGGGTGCACCATTGTAAAGAAGTTTTTAAGTCATAATCAATCATATGGTTTAAATTCGTCTGTCGCCATTTTGAAGCTATATTTGTTAGAGCTTTTTTTAAAGTGCTGTTAAACATACATTTTTATAAGTGGAACTAAACAATAAATAAGCCCGACCTCAAATAAATATAAATAATATTTCCCTAAATTCCTGTGGCTAACTATCACATTCATACTTTACCATATGTTTTCATTACAATTTACAGTTATCCATAGTGACAGATGTCAGCTGTTGGTGTAGGGATACATTAGGGACTACTTCTAGTAACTTTGTGAGTGTCATCCAAGTATGTATGTATGTATGTATGTATGTATGTATGTATGTATGTATGTATGTATGTATGTATGTATGTATGTATGTATGTATGTATGTATGTATGTATGTATGTATGT
>CABFWB010000559.1:246394-257922 GCA_902151455.1 Timema bartmani
GCTTTATCTGTCATGTTCATGTCAAATAATCCCCAGATAGGCTATATATTTTAATACACATTAAAACTACTACACCCTCCAAGAAAATGCGGCTACATTTATTTAAAATGAAACCTTCTTCCCTTCCTCATATACATAAATATGCAGCTAATCCAGAATGGTAGAAATACATCGATCAGGAAACTAATGTTTGGATTAATCCACTTCCTTTGGAGAAATTTGATGTGAAAATTATTGTGGTTGTTAGTGAATGTAACAGTTTGTTTATATAATTGATTATTAGACGTAAAACAACTTTTATTAAGAGATATCTTAAGATGTAAGTAGCTTAAAGGAGCTATTTTTCAGCTTCGCATTTTTATAATCGACCAGTTTATAAGCAGTGTATTACACTAATGGGGTATGGAAGAGGAAATATATATTTTTAGAAGAAACGTACTACGCATTTGCGTGGAGGGAGAGTGGAAAATCCAATCTCAGTACAGCTAGCTAGGATTTTATTCTTGAGCTCCCCAAAAACTGGCAAACTGGACTATATGAGTTTCACGTTTAATTCGCGTACCCACCGATGTAAGTCTTAAAGAAGATGATTTCACTTTAGCGTGAAAAGAGAATGGTGAAAACCTCAAAGAACATCACAGGAGGGGCAATCACTATCCTGCCATGGTTCGAACCTTGAACTTCAATGTCAACGATGGCCAAGTGCAATGATGATCTAGCGTTTTAAACACTCGACCACCTCCTCTGCGCATGTAGCAACAATAGTTAATATACTAATAATATTTGTTTAAATTAATCTATATATTTATGTCAAAAGATTAAAAACAAAATATATTATAATGTAGATACAATTTTTAAAGTTTTTGTCAAAAGATTAAAAACAAAATATATTATAATGTAGATCCAATTTTTAAAGTTTTACTTTAAAAATTGTATCTACATTATAATATATTTTGTTTTTAATCTTTTGACATAAATTGAATATTTTATTATAATTATACTCACTCTTTAAAGACTCGGAAACGCAATTAATTCTTCCATGAAGTCTATTCTGCTTGGTTTCACTTAAAAAAGAGCTTATTAACAAAGAATATTTTACCTTGGTTCTTGGTTACTCGTATCCAAATATTATTTTAGCCCTCATTCTTTAATTGTTTTAATTTTATGAATAGTTTCACTAATTAAAACTGACCTAGGTCAGAGTTAAAATTAATTGGTGGCAAACTGCTTCCCTTCCATAATGTAAGGTTCCTAAAAGAAAATACATATTTACAAAAACAAATAATTTACCGATATATCATCCCTTATAAACTATGATTATTTCACAGTAGATTGCGTAGCTAATATATTTATCCGACCATTAAAATAGTTTCCTATACTTAAAGTTATTATTAGTTTGCTTCTTTTAAGTGAGATATTTTTTTTTAATTATAAAGATAATCTAGTAACAAGATCCACGGGAAGGGTGTATCGGAAGTTCATCTTATAACTGGTGGGATGCTTCTTCTTTGAGAAAACTTTGATGATTACACACTTCCGAATATTTTTACAGACCCTTTTTAATAGGAAAACTTGCACTGGCAAGAACGCGGACAAAGGAGTCAGTCTGGTCTTGTCTGAGTTACCTTTCTGTAAATCCTACTTCATTAGTATAGATATACATATAGCCTAGACGGGTAGTAAGACGCGAAGCATGGTAATGGGGTGGTGAGGCCTACCAACCAGACAATTAATTGTCTTTTAATATGAATTATCTCATTTTTTTACGGACAGAGATGTATTAAATAATTAATGATGCAGTTAATTATTCAGAAGTGGAAGACTAATAGAAACGCATATCTCGCCAAAAGATTCATCATAGAAATTGTGGATTTGTTATTTTTTCCACCACTTCTTACTATCCTTCCAGGCTAGAGGAAGGCTTGTAGCTATTAAAATAAAATGTAGATTTATCTAAGATAACATATATATAAAGTTCTATAAAAATAAATAAAAGTATACAGTCACATAATAACTTACATAACGTGTTCTAGTGCAAATGATATACAAAAATGTTAAGTTAGCCCTCTCGCATACCACGGTAAGCCCTAGTTAATAATTCTATATTATAGTACATGTCTAAATTTAATTTGACATTTATTAATATATATTTTGGGCTAAATTTACCCCAAATATATAATTTTATTTCCTATCATTAATTAAAAAATAAAATTTAAATTTACCAAATAATAAGTACTCTGCTTAGTAAAATTTAGGTTCTAGGTTCGTCACCAAGAAAGGCTGAAAAAATTTTACTTTCAACCAATGTGTAATTTATTAATTTGATATCTATTTTTTATGCTACAGTTTTTAAAAATTAGGTTAATACATGTTTATAAAAGACCGTACAATCATACTAAAACGTAAAATAAAATTAAATGAATAGTTGTATGCTAGTAGATTTGATCATAATCAAAAAAGACGTTAATAGTATTCAGGTCAAACTCAATAAGGGTCAAATTTTTTCTTTATGCAATTTACTGTACTTTTTCCTGGGGAATACAAATATATTTCATTAAAATTCACCCTCCTTATTCTGTCTCGTAATATTATATAGTTTGGCCGAAAATATCAAACACATTGATCCCACTAAATCATACAATAATCATTTCCAAAATGAATGGACCAGAACGCGCCAAAAACAAGTTCAGTTGAAACCTTCCCTTTGGTGCAATAGGGGGGAATTATATTCTCACGTCTCACTACCCATTCGAGCTATATGCAAATACATTAACTAAGCTCATTTGGTAAGGGTAAGGAAGTTTGAGTAAATGTACCCACATAACCCGCTTTGGTTGCCACATGGTCTAAGGCGTCACTATCACAATTGAATCCCAGTCGGGTGTACTGAGAATAGCTTTTCCTAAATAGTTTAAAACTCTCCCTCCACAAAAATGTGGGTACACTTCCTCTAAATTCAACCTTACTCACTCCTAATACATTATCGTAATTACTACATAGGTGTATAACCCAAACGGATAGGTAAGTAATAAATGTACCCCCATTTATTAGGGAGGAAATGGGAAACCATTTGTGTAAAGCCCCCCCTCAGTACACCCATCCCAAATTTGAACCCCGACCTCCTGGTCACCAGTAAATCGGTCTAGAAGAACTTGACGTTTAATCTACATGCTCATTGATGCGGGTGTTGCGATACTGCCACGAGCATAAAGAACCTTAACCTCAAAACAGGGAATTTAGTCTGTTCTTGCACGACGTCCAACATAGATCGTGACGGTATCTGGGGCATGAAGTGGATATTAATGAAGTTCACAGGAAGCTCAGGAAGGGAGCATTGGCTCAAATATGTCGGTCTCTATTTGTTCATATTTTATTGTTAGCTGTCCTCACGTTCAACTAGAATTCGTAATCGCTCATGCGATAGGATGATTAATGCTCACCCAAACAGCTATTCGCCAACACAATGCTCGTAATTGATAATCATAATGTGGCCTTAATTGTGCAGCGTACCCCTGGCTCAGTTCCACCAATTTAGATAGTTGAAGGTGAGGTTGAATTACGACCAACAGCGGCAGTGTTAGTTTTTTAACATTTCGTGATACGTGTCATCACAGTTCAGCAGCGGCGAATATCGTCACAGCAACTAAGTCTATCATCACGTCTTAGTACCCGTCTGGACTACCCGCATATTTACACCGATGGGGAATTGATTAGGAAAGTAGAATTTAAAGGAGGTGTGCCAACATTTGCGTGTACATATAAAGTGAAATACCACTTAGGGAAAAGAAACAGCACCTGCACTCACAGATATTCGAATCCCATACTCCTCGTTGCTAGCAAGTTAGACCAAGGTCGACGTCTAACCAATGTGCCCATAATCATTACCGTTCAGACGTTTCATCCACCTCTTAGAGACTTTGGTTAGAATAATATAACAGCCTATTATTTCATTTATGTTAAAGTCTGATGCCCTTTTTTCCAATATGTTTTTGTAACAATGCATATAATTAATTTTCAGCCACTTCGGTGGCCACGTGTTCTAACGCACGACTCTCGTGTTGGATAAACTGCCAAAGACGGGGAGATCGGGGTTCGATCCCAATCGGGTGCACTGGGGGGTGGTTTTTCCTAAATGGTTTTCCACTATCCGTCCACGCAAATGCGGGTGTACTTCGTCTCAATTAAACCCATCTAATCCCTAAATTATTCGTGTAATTAGTATAACTCAAACGGGTAGTAAGACATGATAAAAATCACATAATTTATAATCTCTCTTAGGCAAATATTGCGTTTTCTAGGGAATGTATTCGTTTGTGCGCACAGTTTATGGGTTGATTAGAGTTTAGTTTTAAATATTGTTTTTAAAATTTATTGGTAGATATATTTGGCTTAGGGTCATGGTTATATTGATATTGTATAAGTAAATTATATAAAGAGTGGAGCCAGATGTAAAACATTATAATTTGATATAGTTTTGGTATTTGTATGTCCGCATGAATTTTTCGAACAGTTCTAAAGATCCCAGAAATTTAAATTCTAAAATTCCAATAGGTCTTAAAAAATGTTCTCTATAGAACAGTCCAAAAAACGAAATTTTAATGAAGCGAATTCAAAATAGTATATCGGAATAGGCCATAAGCATTGAAAATGAATTATTCCTTAGGTATATAAACTGTAACTCTTACTTTTTTTTTACATCCATTGCTGTTTTAATCCTGTGGCCTGGGTCCATTTTTTATTCAAGACACGTATTTTCCTATAACTACTGGCTAGGCCTGTCGTAGCTTCATACGCCTTATAATATAACTTAAGACTTACGACTATGATAGACACAACATCCAGTCCCGGCCGTTTATTCATTACTGTGAAAGGGTATACCCACATTTCACCAATAATAAACTTTTCAGCCATACCAGGAATTGAATCCGGAACCTTTAGATCAATAGACAGACGCGATACCACCTGATCAAAGGAGTCAGATTTGTAAACTCTTACTATGTAACTCTAATTTGTTTTAACGCTTAAATAGCATGCTTTTCTCTACCAGTTTTTTTGTTTGTTTTTTTAACTAACAGGCAAAAGTTACATATTGTGTATTGAGTAGTTATAAATTAATCTTAAAAATAAATGTCAGCTTTTAAAACATTTTAAGATTCTATTTCTATTAATTTGGACTACTTTTGGTTTTTTTAACATCGTTAAAACCAATAAATTACTTATATTTGAATATAGTTTAAGATTTGACTATATTTTACTGTGATAATATTTTTATACTAAAAATAACAAAGCTACTTTATGGATTGTTTGTGCAAAGAAAGGGTAAACCAGATAGTTATTTATAAATATAATGTAATATTGAATAGAGTATTAATTTGTTTTCTATATAGATTGATCACCAAGGAAAAGATATATACTTCAAATCCAAAAAGAAATGGTAAAATTGTAGCAACGATAGGAACATGAAGGGAGTGAGTTATACATATATTATACTGTTCACAGAACCACTAATGTGCAATACTTATCAAAAATAACATGTTTATATCCTACATTATGTATCTAACTATAAGAGGAAAATGTAGCCTATAAAATAGTAGGCCAACATTTCTGATTAAAAATTAATATTTTCTTCGAATTTTCACTAAATATGTCAAAGGAGTAATATTATTTTAACTCTATAATATTCTTATAATTTGTTAGCATGTTCTAAACTATTTAAGCCAGAGAATATGTTATTTATGAAAATGTATTATTACAAAATTTGACACTAAACGTATTATAAAGATTTGTATTATTGATAAAAAGAGGAATGTTATTATTTAAAACTCTATATCCACACTATTTAAAACGGATTATATTCGTAAGGTAATTTATACATCCAAATTTGGTAATAACATAAAGTAATTTATTTTATTTTATCTCAACATAATTTCAACTAATCCAAAATACTATCTTATATTCGCCTTGCCTATAGACTAATAAGAGGAAATATTTATTATGTCTAAAGAAAAATCAACTGAAAGGTATTGAGATACAGGAAAATGTTCCCATTGTTTCCACTCGCCTATCAACTTGTTAGAAAAGCAAATAGTTAAAGTTATTTTAGAATCTGAATAAATTATAAAACTATACAATGGCTCAACTGTACAGTTAATTAAATGGATGGCTCTAAATAAATGTATACAGCTCATGTAATGGGCTTTATGTGTTTTACTATCTAAAGAAAAGCTGCACTGGTCCATTTCGGTTTATTGCAAATTATCAGTGATTATATATAGATATTGAAATGATTGATATTCGAGTTATCAACACAGCTAAAACAGTTACATGAACCAAAATATACTTCTGAGATGTTTAGAAAATTAATTTAAAGTACAATATGGAAATTAATTTGTGAGATGTTCAGAAAATTAATCAATAATTCCATCAACACCTTTAACAAAAAAAAAAAAGCTATTTTAGATTTATTACGTTATCATAAATCCTCTAAAAACTAGGTCAAATAAGAAATCATAATAACATTTAACTATAAGCCCTACCAGAAAAGAAGTCTTAAAAATGATTTGATAGTTATTTTTAATTTTTAAAACTGTGTATGGTAAATCTTGTATTCGTAAAACTTTTCTATTTTATGATTATGAAAGATATTGAAGTTTTTATTGAAGCTATGACTTTATTTTGAAGTTTTTAAATGGTTTAAAAATGTCTAAATTTGCACATGATAAATAGTATTTTATATTTGTATTTCAGGGGGGAGGGTAAGATCATGCAAGAGAAGTTAATTATTAATATCATAATTTTAAAATTGTTTTCCAAACTATATAATAAATTAAATGGGAAAGTATGTCCTATTGTGCCGTACCATTAATTTATTGTAGTTCTATGACATGAGAAATCCTAATTCTTTAAACAAGGAAAAGATAAAATAAATGGTATTGTGCACAACACAGACTTTATCGCTGCGTTATCTAAATTAGACGTATAGAGTATATGTATAGTAAGATATGTCAAACTTAATAATATGCATTGTTATAGAAATACATAAGGAGAAAAAAATAGCATTGAATTATATCAAAGATCATATATGAAAATAATATACACTGTTACAGAAACATATTAATTGTTATAAAATGTATGCATTTTAAACTCCCCACTCTCCAAAACTCTATTTAAAAATAGATTATATATTTTCCTAAAACTCGGATTTGATAATATATTATTATTTTAAATAAAAGTTGTTTATTTTTAAGAGTCCTATGACTTTTCATTAATTTATTTAGTATCTCAATGAGTTGCGGAGATATTATCAAAATTGTAGATTTACATTTGTTTGAAGTATCCTCAAATTCTTTTTCATGGAAAAGTGATATACATCATTTTATTTGTTATATTAAATATTAATTTAAAACAAAATCATTGGATCCAATTCTGAGGAAAAAAAAATCTCTTTTTACATTAAAATGAACTACCCTTAACCTTAGGGTTGGATGAATATTCCAAAAAATACTTCTAGTGAACCTTATTAAAACCCTAGATACCAAGTTTTAGCCTGATCGGTAAAATGGTTTCAGCTCTATTCTCAGTAACAGACAGACGACATCGCAAAAAATAATTTTTCGGGTTCAAGGGGTCATGAAACGTCCACACCCATCAAAATATAGAATTATATTTTATGACGATCACGATAATTTTTCTCTCCAAGGGTTCACAGGAAAGTATTTTCTTTTATAAACGAGGCTAATCTAATTAAATTTTAAAAGAATGTTAGATATCTTGCTTCACATCTTTTAGAAGTTTTGAAAAATATATGCTTATGGCCCATGAAAATAAAGAACTTATCTCTTAACCAATGAAAGGCTTGAGTTGGAATATTAGCTTAGTCCCCAGGTGTAACCACCACAATGGACACCACTTCCACTCACCATGATCTGCAATAAAAACCCGTTCATTAACGCCAGATTCTTGAATGTCATCTCAAGAAAATAAGATAGAGCAATAACCTTAAAGATGTTAACCATTACAACGAATTTATTAAAAGTTGTGAAACATATACATAAACAAACAAAAAAGGATGTAGCTGACACAACCAACACTTTGTACGTTTTTGTTTTGAGCATTTCACACATGTATCAGAAAAAGAGGAACTCGTTCTATGCAGCGTTAAAGAACATTTCCACGAAGCGCAGTCAGGTGTCGGAAATAATAAAAGCCAACGATATCATCTCTGGATGGCCCAGGGGTACAATATTCCGCGGGATTTATCAACCCGGAGGCTCTTTAGGGGGCTCGACCGAATAACGCCAATTTGCCTGGCTTGGGTACCTGAACGAACCCGAATTGTGTCAAGTACCCAAAAGTACCCCCTAATATTGGACCTGTATTGCACTAACGGCACACTGGAAAACCAACATAAATAAGAAAAGTGAGTTTATGAGCACTCGAACTCATTAAAAATTGTCAATCATAACAATACATATTATAATTTTTAGAAACTAACAATCATAGCAATACATATATATTTAAATTTAACAAAACTGAATAGTTCCAAATAGGAATAAAATGTTAACTAATATAAAACAAAATCAAGTAAGGAGTAAAATATCACATAAAATCATGCCTCAAAAAGCAAAGGTTAGGTTAAGTGGGGCAGCGAGAGGTTGTTAACATTGTTGTATATTTCAGACCGCCTCTTCTACCTCAATTGAACGCAATTCGGACTCGGGGGTTGGTGAATCTTACTTAACCCTTACTGATGGCTACATTTTTGGCGCAATTGAGGCCTGCCCCTTTAGGATCACATTTTTTTCGTGGTAATTGTTCATCTTGCATTCAGGAGCAAAATAAAAACGCTAACATGCTTCTCCTCCGCTAGCACGCCCGAGCACCCGAAGCAACAAACAACCCGGTTTTCAGACGCGTTTTTAGGTATTAAATCGGACCCTGCTTACATTTTCATTGTATGGGGATTGTAGATAAACTCTTCGCAAACAAATAGGGCTTTGAAAAATCACTTTATGACCATTATTGACCGCTTCCAAGCCGTTTTTCGGGAACACCTGTTTTTACATACTAGTGATTTCTGCAAAACGTTACGGTTATTTTTGCACAAAATGTTTGCTGTAGGTAGACACCAACAAGAGCTACAATTTAAGCCCCGAAACAAGTTCGTATGACAATTACAACCCCTGGTATTAAATGTCCAAAAATGGCCATTTTTTGCGGTTTTTATTTTTTATTGAAAAAAGTTGTGAGCCGATTTCAATCGACCAAGGCTAATTTTTTTTGTCTTTTTTCTAAAAAACATTTTTTCACATCTTAAAAGTGAAAATATCAGTTTTCGGCACTTTTATGATTTTTTAAAAAGTAAAAGCTACAAGCCGATTTAGTCCAAAGTATATACAGTCAATTTCTACGATTTTTTCCCTAATTATCACGTTGAGAAAGTGGACGGTTAATTTATTTTAAGAAATGAATGTTTTTTCGCTATATTACCTGGACTATACACCCCAAGCCTATCAATTCAGATAAACCACATGAGAAATAAATGTTTAGCATGGCAAAACAAACTAAACAAATAAAATAATAATAGTTGCCGATAACGTAGCTGTGTAGTTAACCTCTGTCACGGCTTTGCCAAATTTCAGTATTCCGGCCTGTTGCTGAAGACGGCCGTGATATTTAATAGGTGTAAGAACAAGGTTCAGGGTGGAAGACTGAAGCCACTCCTATGACTAAGTAGATTCGTTTTGTCTACTACCCGCATCGGTGGGCAAGTAAACGTATTTTTTTAAGTCTGGTTTTCTAATGATGGAGAGGTTGGAGTTATAGAATCCTGACCTGAAGTACAGCCGGGTAAGGGGGACTCTAAATAGTTTCCCAGTCTACCCTGCGTATACATTTCCTATAAATTATACCTTCTTCATTCCTATCCATATAGTTAAATTAAATTCGGATAGCCCGGATGGGTTGTGAGACACATCATCGTGACAGACACACACACACACACACATGTTACCCGCCTAAAATGGTGGCACCCCGCTAAACCTCTGTGTAACCGCTAATCGGATAACACTCTTCACGGCTGCAAGCTTTCCGAGACCAGTCGCTCTCGCCGGCGTCAGATAAATACTGTTGAATCTAGGATGGGGTATCTGGATTGGACGAAAGTATTCAAACAATTTCTCACCAGATCTTTTAAGCGATCCTAACACTATATTCAAAACCCACTAGAAGAAATTAAATGGAAGCTAAGGATAGCACGAATCGTCCTCATCGTTTTAAAAACCGATACCTTTATTAAGTGCTTGAAAATTAAATTCAAATATTACTTCTCAAAACCTAAAGTTCACACCCATGTGTTGCTTTATTTTAATTTATAGAATTATGATTTATACAAAAAACTTGTATAATTATTTAGAGTAGCTATATTATTTACTCGTGATGCCACTTTTTTGCCAATCTATTTTTATATAGGATTTCTAATTTGGGGAGAATATTTTTTATATTAAAATTGGCAAAAAAACAAGAATGTATGTGAAAAAAAAATTAGTAGGAAAAAAATTGTTGACCTTGAAATTATAGCTCAATCGATTCAAAGTTTTATCAAAGTAATTTCTAACTTTATGATAAATTACTTTTTTTATTTAACTAATTGACACAAAATATTGTATGTCGAGTAAAATAAATCTTTAAAATTGTGTACCGGCCTTAAAATGTCATAAGACATTTTTTGACATAAAACTAACATAAAACATAAAACATTTTCAATATATAACTAAATCATTCTCGTTTGACAAATTTAACCTTTGATTAGTAAATTGTTACTAGCAAATAAGCTATTAGGATATCATTAATTAATTTAAATAGGGCTTTACTGTGATAATAGATTAAGCGAATACAAAATTACTGTTGACAATTATTTGTGATTTGATAGTTTTTTACGTTCGAACTGCACATACATTCCAATTGCACAGATAAAGCTTCTTAAACGTTTTTTGACATCAAGTTGAAGTTCAATCGAATAAAAGTTTGATAGACATGTATATGTCAGTCTTTTATCTTAGAAAATACAAGTTTGTATGTGTGTTGCACGAGAAGTTTGAGCAGTTGAACTCATTTTATTGAAACAAACGGAAAGAATGCACTGAGGGAAGATATATCACACTCAGCTTTCCCGAAGCGTACTTTTAAGGGTGTGCAAATAAGACCTGAAAATATTAATTAACAAATTAAAAATGTATGAGAAACTCTTCACTCGTATACAATAATGTGGGTGTACCGCATTTCCTCAGATTATTATCTATTTATGAGGGTTTATCGCGTACTAGTTATGTTAGTACAATTAAATATAGCTTCCAAATAAATGGTACGGCGCACCGCACAGACTTTCTCTCTCTTTCTATAAACTCGTAAGATTTCTGAACGGAATAATGTACATTGTATCATCACCACTCCACATAAGAACACGCATAAAATAATATACAATGATATAGAATCAATGAGAAAAGAGGCGCATCTTTGTCCACCTAAGA
>CABFWB010000560.1:9354-20130 GCA_902151455.1 Timema bartmani
AAATAAAGGAGAAAGAGTGGTGGAAGGAAAGAAGAATATGGAGGCACGACGACTTATAATAATTGAAATACTAGTTGAAAAATTATACCTGAACACATTTAAGATTATTTTTTAACCAAACGAAGTGCTCAAAGCTAATCCATGCCTAAAAATAACTTTAATTTAATAACATTTCTAAAAATGTGATTAAATAGCTCATACAAGTGGCAGTTCATGTTATGTGTGGCTCCACCCACTCAGAGAAGCCTCATTTGGAACCTAGATTTAGTGGGCACCTAAGGTAGAGACCATGAAGTGAACTAGGGGTGTAAAGGTGTAAAATTATGAAACACATAACACGTCTGGATACAATCAAGTTTGCATTACCCTCAACAGCTAGAAATAAACCAATTTGTGGTTGGCAAATAGTTCACGTACAAAACTTAATCGTTTTCTGTAAAAATATGAGGTACATAGCAAAATCAGTATACAATTTTAGAAACATAACTATTTCACTTCTGTTTCTGTGGTTGCATGGTCTAAGGTGTCACTTTCATTTTAGATTTTATTGTTGATGACAAGGAGATTGGGGTTAGAAAGAATCTCGGTTGGGTGCACTGAGGGTGGTTTTTCTACTATGGTTTTCCACTATCCCTCCACACAAATGCTGGTACACTTCCTCTAAATTCAACTTTCTTCATCCCTAACTCATTAGCATAATTAGTACATATGTATATAATCTAAGCAGGTAGAAAGATGTAGATCTAAAAAAAAATCTATTTCACATTTGTATTACTTCTATACGAGCCACAAATAATTTTGTTTATTAGTAAAAAGTCAATTTCTTGTCATAATATAAATCTATTAGTGTGTTTAAAACATATAAATATGGTTTCACTAATATTTTTACATGTTATTTTCAACATAGAATTTTACTGTGCTTGAAAATTTGCACGATTATTAATCAAATCACCACATATACAAAACATTACCAAATTACCTTTTTTTTAAAAATGAATTTTAACAAAAAAAATTACTATTTAGCTCTAGCAATATTTTGTGAGTGTAACTGAACTATATTTTATTGTTTAAGACTACAACCGAATAGCAAGGAGGGGATGGAAATCTTGCTAAACTCACAGGAACATAGATCCCCCAAGTGGTTAAAAGCATCCGCCAGGAAGCTTTTGGCTCAAACCCAGGTCATTGTGCGGGTACAACACAGCGACCACTGGCGAGTGAGGCTGGAGCTGGTCCAAATGTGTGACCATGTCCTCACACACTGCTCACGGTAAGGATGGCAACAACCCTAATTCTGACAACTCCTTACCATCAAGTAAACAGCATGTTTTGCCACATCAATAGGGGTAGTATTAATCGTATCATCATCATCATCATCATTTGTTTCCAACCCGTGGCTGTGTCATTTTAGTAAAATGTCTTCATCTTCATCTATCCTTACGCCATTGTTACTCCTTTATTTGCTTATATTCTTCTTCCCTCACTCACACACTTGCTGTTATCATTCCCTCCCATCTCATTCTTGCTCTCTCTTGTGATCTTTATCCTATGTACTTCAGCTCTATCATTCTTTTTGAGATCGTTTCCTTTTCCATTATCATTACATGACCATACCATCTCATTCTTGCTTCATCTACTATTTCATGTATTTGCTGTACTTCAACTCTTGCCCAAAAAAATTCATTCCTAATCCTGTTTCTTCTTGTGATATCTACCATGCTTCTCAAAAATTCCATTATTATGGCCTCCACTTTCCTGGTCTCTTTTTCTTTGTTAGATTTAATGTTCATGTTCCTCTTGCATATGTAACTATGAGTACTATGTACACCCTATACAGCCCTTCTTACACTTCAAGGTAGGGGTGGTCAGGCACCCGAAATTTCGGGCATCTAAAAATCCTGGAATGTTGGGCGAGTATTTTTTATGCCCGTATTTTGATTTTGGTTGTGCTCCAACAGAACTTTCACAAAGCAAAGCAAAATCTGCTCTAGTAATAACTATAAATTCTTGAGCATAAACCAACCATTTTATTTATTTTTTCAATCAAATGTGACTGTTTAAACTTGTAATTTGAAATTTAATAGGCCTGTGACAAAGTTGTTTGCATAATGAAATGCCCGCCCGAATCTGCCCATGCCCAAGTGTAATTTTGTAATGCCCGCCCGATACAAATATTTGCTGCCTGACAACCCCTACTTCAAGGGCACATATTTTCGATAGAAGGTCTCTGACACACCTTGATATCTCCGTGACATGATGGGCGCCATCGTGTGATAGTCTGCGGGAGAGTGTATTCTGGCTGGGGTGGGTAGGTCAATGTGAGAGGTAAAGTTGGTGAAGATGGTGAGGGTAAGTGGTGGCTGAAATTATTAGGTACGTTGGCGTTTAGGTGGAGAGTTGTCGTCTTCGGAGTCTTTGTCCGATATTTCTTGTCGTAGGATGTCGGCAAAATCCCAGTTCATCTGATTTTAGGGGATCGAGATGGAGGTCCTTGATGGGGTCTAAAGGTAGGCTAGAGAGGGGGATCTCAGAACAGGTGTATTGGGGACGAGGGCAAGTAGAAGTGATTGTAGGAGGAGGGAAAGGAGAGTTCTGGGTAAAGGAGTATCCGGCATCGGCAGGCTTCTCTGTCTTCTTTCCTCCTCTCCTTCCTCTTCCCTTGAAGTGAGTCATGTAGTAGAGGGTAAAGGGAGGAAATGATAAAGGCAGCAGGCCAAGGGCACTACCTTCAAAGTCGAGGATTAAAGGCACCCGGCCAAGTGCGCTACCTTTATGGGCTAGGTTGCGAAGGCAACTGGCCAAGGGAACTACCTTTGATTAGCTAATCAAATATAAATTGAAAAGTGAACTTTAAGATTATATTATAATTATAATTTATTAATAAACATTAAATAAATAAATATATATATTAAATACACACATCTAGAACATATAAACACACACCAGCCCCATGGGACTCTCGAATGTTAATTCATTAGGTTAAAATAGAGATGTGTCATTCATGAACGAACAGGTAAATATGAACGAAACTGTAAAAAAGAATGAACGATCTGGATCTTGGTTTAAATGAGCCATCGTTCATTTGCTATCTCTCTCTACTCTCTCAGGGAATTCGTTTAGTGCTCGGTTCAGCTCGGCTAGATTCGGTTATCAGTGCATTGCTTCCACACGTCCCTCTTCAAACCATTGATATCTTGTTTGGTAGTCCACCAACTCATCAACAGTATCTCATTCTCATTTATTTGTCTAAACAATGGATCAAGGTCAGTTGAGTTTCCACCGTTCATTTACCACACCACTCGTCTCTCATTCTCATTCATTTGTAAATGGGATGGATCAACAAGTCAGCGGAGAGCTATAGTTGTCCGGAGAGCTATAGTTGTTCGGTCATTCCATTTACCACTCTTCTCTCATTCTCAAGTGAGCGGAGAGCTATAGTTGTTCACTATAGTTGTTTATCGGGTCTTCTTTTATTGAACAGATCAGTGCATGAGCGGAGGGTCATTTGGTTACCATTTTTCTATTGCTCTCGTTCATTTATCAACTCTATATTGAAAGGAACAGATCAAAGCATCACTGGTCAGTCAGTCACCATACAGAACATCTTAGTCACATCTTGACCTAAATGGCCATTTTAATTTAAACCTAAAAAAGAAACAGTGACACACAAGAAACATCTCTGGCCATCAGATATTGATCTCTTTTTTTTTACAATTCTCTGATTTCACTATATGTAAAGTTAAAAGTTAACTGTCTGGGAAGAGCTCCTAAACAACAGGACAGAAATACAACAAATGACTGACTATAAATTCTACAAGCTACTTAAAAACTAATAAGGGATAATTTACCTCGGAAATACATATAAGTTTTAACTATTTTAATAATCTAATCACACTAGTATTTACAAAAGTAACCTTAATACCATGTGAAACTTCCCCAATCACTGGGGCGCTATCTCTAGTTTGTTCTTAAACCATGCTTCCTCTGGGGGTGGGTCTTGGTGGCTTGGTTGGTCACCAGCTGATGACACATAACAACATATAGAACATTTCTCCCTGTTACTGAGGAAGATTTTCTAAAAGTATGTCGATATAGTGCTTAGCTCTAGTCAAGGGGGCTGAGGTTTGAGTCATCACTGGGAGGGTACTTTTTACCAGACTCTTTTAACTCAAACATATGCTGGTGCACTTTCTTAAAAATTAAAATCATTTTAGCTTGGGATATTATGAATTCTAATTTTCTCACTTTTGATTCTTAAACGTTAGCCTATATTTTTTGAGTCTTGACTTTGATTAACAAAACCACCATGTTTTATTTACACAAGATCATCAAAACACAAATCTAATGTTGGGTAGGCCTATATTTTTGGGTGTCTGCAAATACTTGAAAATTCACTTATTTTCTAATATTAATTTCTGAATTATTCATATTAAAACTTCGAATATTAAACTCTGAAATTTTGAATTATTTGCGCATTTTCGAATACCAAACCCCAGGTATTGGTTCATTCAATTTCACCATATACTTTTATATTTTAGCCAATATTATTTGAAGAAATTAAAGTGATGCATATTTATTTTAGTTAACAAATTAAATAGTGCCTAATGGCTTGGAAATGTAAGTGGTAGTGAAGGAAGACATTCCAAAAGGATAGTTATAGTAGCTCCGTGGCTCCTTTGGTGCTGAGTGACAGTTCACAGCTGACTTCTGACAGTCAACAGTTAGGTATATACCTAAATTTTGACTGTCAGAAGTGACACCTGCTAAACACATGTTTTTGCAGATCATATGGTTCGGCGTAGGGATACATAATTTGCTCTGGTAACTTTTCAAAGCCGTAAGCTCTCAGCTGTGAGCTGTCACTCAGCACCAAATAAGCCATGAAGCTACTGTAGGTTAGGCCTAGATAGGGACAAACACTAGTGATGTGTCGCTCGTGAGCGAGTCATTCAAATTGAACGACTCTTGAACGAGAGCTACTGAACGAACGACTCTCGCTTCGCGAGTGAGTCGTTCCCGCCGCCATTACACACTATATTAGAAAGAGTCAGGAGAGTTTGTCATTCACGACTCTTCTGTCGTTCTTCGTTCATTAATACAAAAAAAATCAACTATAGATGCTTACTACTGTTACTAGATTGCAGCACTGCCTACAATATTAAACTAACTATTTTTCTTAACATCAATATACATAATTCTGTGAATTAGACACTAAAGGCTATAATGCTAAGGTTAATTATTATAAGTAATATGCATAAGTAATAAAATTAAAGAATCAAACTCAATAGGCTTCAGATAAATTACACATAAATCTTTTAAGTCGTTTATAAGTTGAAAGGGAAGGGACAGATTTGCACGCTCGGAACGGGAATTGTGATAACTAGTTAGTGCTCACTCATCAAGTTAGGAAGGTGAAGGGGTGAAGGGTTTGGGAGCGAGCGAGCCATGCAGTGAACGATATGACTCACATGAATGACTCTTCATGAACAACTCTTTTGAGTGAGTAATCTTATGTGAGCTAGCTCGCGTCAACGAGCTGGTTCGACCCATCAGTAACAAACACACTTCTTTCTTCATTCCTTTCTACACTTTTCATACTGCCAACTTTTTTCCACTTTCCATACTGCCAATTTCTTTACACTTTCACAGCTACACATTGTTTTTAAATTTTTGGAAATATTCCTTTTTCATAGTAAGAGAATAAGGACATGAGCTTCAAATCTTTGAATCCTTTGAAACCCTCGAATCCTTAAGGATATTTGAGATTCTAGGATTTGAGAAAAAAATTTGATTCGAGACTCAAATCATAAAAAAAAAGTTTTTTTTATTTGTTGTTAAGAACCGATTATAATTATAGACTGAACTTTCGCTACCCATGTCTCGTGGAGCTAACATGTCAGGATGGGCTTGTTGGGATGAATTGGTAGTGGAATATAATTGTGGGGTTATTTAATCTTGTTTATTAAAAGAGATTAACTAAGCTACTAGTATATAATGTGATGTAGGTTTTAGAACTAATTGAAAGAGTTTGTAAAAAGGTACTTGTTCTGTCAATGTCACTACTCAGCAGTCTGTGCCCTGACCTATCTTCGGTACTAAAACCCCAGCTGGTGTCGAACACTCAACCGCCCGGCACTGTGCTCTTATTATCTAACTCTGACTTCTAAGATGGGTTGGGGCATCCTCCGGTGTACAGACCGGTGACTCAAGCTGTTGGATATTCTCCTCACAAGTTGTTTAAACTATGTAGAACACTTTGAACAAAGCCCCACTTGCAACAGGCATTCTTCTGTCTGCTCCTCCCCCCTCCCCCCACCCTGTCTCTCTCTGTTCAAACACTCACTGTTATATACACCAAAAAAGAAGGGTGTTTCCCCTAAGATACTAGTTTTGACAATGCTCTGTTTAATGCTACTTGGCAAAGCAAATGGTGGTGTTTAAAAACACGACCTAGTCTGGATGATCGACTGCTGAGTCAGGATTGCTGACGGTGTAAGTTCATAGGCTTATGTTATTTTTACACGCTCTAATTTACCTAAGTCTGCAAGCTTTGACAAAATGTTAACATTTAGATACTATTTGTATTCTCTAATATTCTATTATATATTTCATCTTATGTATAAAAAAAAATTCCAAATCTCGATTTCGATTCTAGATTCAAAGGTAAATTGAAAATTCGGATTCTTAAAATAGTAGATTCGACCCAACTCTAAAAGAAAATTGCTGACGGTGTAAGTTCATAGGCTTATGTTATTTTTACACGCTCTAATTTACCTAGGTCTGCAAGCTTTGACAAAATGTTAACATTTAGATACTATTTGTATTCTCTAATATTCTATTATATATTTCATCTTATGTATATAAAAAAATTTCCAAATCTCGATTTCGATTCTAGATTCAAAGGTAAATTGAAGATTCGGATTCTTAAAATAGTAGATTCGACCCAACTCTAAAAGAAACGCATACCTAACATAAAAAAAAAACGGAAAAATTGTGCCAAATGGTTGTGTTATATTAAACATTGAAAGGAGGATAGAAGAACAAGGCCTACACACTTACCATAAAACTGTAGGCCTCAACTCCCAATTAAAACACAAACAAACATATAATTACATAATTTTTGGGGTACATCAACCCCCTTCTTTTGTAGAAGAGAGTAAAACACAGATCAGACTAGCAGCATAGCTAGAGGTTGATTGTGGTCACTTAGATTTTGTTGCTGCCTGTTTCTTGGTGAAAAAAAAATTTAGGCTTGGATTTTGCGGTTGCCTGTTCATACTTGTGCTTTATTGTTGGTAAATGGATAGAATGTTGTATTTATATTATATTTAATTATTTAATTACTAAATTAAATTATACAATCTGTTATTATTGTTTATGTAGAAATTACCTACTGGTTAAAGTAGAGCTGCTTGGAAGGAAAGGAGAGATGGTTATCTAAGGATCGAGGTTCAAATCTTGGTCGGGTGTACTAAAGGTTGTTTTTACAAACTGGTTTTTCACTCTCCCTCCACACAAATGTGGGTGCATTTCTTATAATATAACCTCCCTAATCCCTAAATCTATCAGTGACTTAGTTCATAGCGTTAAGACATAGTGCAAAAAAATTTTTTTTTTCATTTGTTGTTTCACTTAGCAGATTGAAAATTTACACGACATGATTTTCAGGTTCTGGAGACTTTGCGCAATTTAAATATTGCTATTTTGTTTAATTCATTCTACCATTTACACATTTTAGGTTGTATTTTTCAACCACATTAAGGTTTAGTATATAAATAAATGAAATTTTTACTGTGAAGTTGGATGTATGGAAAAAGATTGAAGTTGTAATTGTTAAGGAACCGACAATTGAAAAATCAAAGTTAAAATTTAACTATCACGATCAATAAAAATAAGAATCTTGACATCTCTAGCTATATAGTTTAAGCTGCATTGAACAAATCAATGAATGCACATTAAATTCCTATCTCAAAGTCAGACACACCACCATACTCCTGGGGTTTATCTGCCGCAGGAACTTGTCTCCAGCCCTTCTTCCTTTGTTGGAGGCAGTGGTAATTGGTGCGGAGGACGATGATGGCAGAGTGGCCACAACCAGCAAGGAGGTCCTGTCTCGCCTGGCCCAATCTCCACAACTCAGCACTACTCTCAGGGAAAACTTGTACCAGGCAGCTGCAGACCTTCCACGTGTCATGCGGACAGCAGGTGTTAAAATAAACACACTTTAGATAAAAAAATTGATCATCATAATCATCATGAACAGTTTCCAACCACTGGCCGGGTCTGTTTGGAACATAAGCCTCTCCAACGGTTCTATTCTTCCCACCACCTCTTCTCTACCATGACCCAGTCCCCCTCCACACTCCTCTGCACTCCTTTCAGCCATCTGTCTGGGCACTGTAAATTTAGAATGCAAGGTATATGGTAGCCTCTTAAGAATCTGAAGCTTACTACAACGTTTATTGTTTCAATGGTCAAAATTGCTCATGCTTTTGTCCTCAGGAGAACGCGAGCAGCTGGCCGCTCTAAGCCTGGTGACTGGCTACATGCGTTTGTTGGGTTCTGCACTCCAAGATGTTTTCACCTCTAAGGTGCATTTTGAAAAGGTGGTGATAGGTCTAGTTCAAGTTGCGAGGCTTGATACCAGTGGTGTATCTGTGCTGGGGGCCCCAGGGATCATAGGTGAGCTTTAAACACAAGCCAGGTCACTGCTAAAACTATATGTCTAAAGTGCCCCCTTTTTTTATTTATTTTTTTACTTGCTATGCCATGTAATAACATGTATACAACCAGTTCTTGGATGCTCCTTGAATAGGGTAAGTTAGTACAGTAGGACCTCGCTAGTCCATCCTCGGCTAGTCAGACGCTCTGGTTGGTCCGACCGCAGCTCAAGAGCATGTATGCACCGACTTGTTGATGACTGGTCAGCCATTGTTGACGCGCCATTGTTTACGCGCCATTGTTTACTAGTCAGTTGTTTTGCTGCCTCAGTGAGCTGGCATCTAGCGTCTAGTGCGTGGTAATTACTCGTCGTGTGTGGATTGTGTTTTGTGTATGTAGTTTTTGCATTACATACAATATGTCAGGAGTAAAACATAAACATGTTACTGTTCCTTTAAATGAAAAATTAAAAGTGCTGCAGAGACTGGACAGGGAAGAATCATTCCAAAAAATTGCTAAGGAACTCAATGTAGGAGTTACTACAATAAAGGACTGGAGGAAAAATAGAAAATATATTGAATCTTTTATGGTGGTGAGAAAGCACGAAAAAGTCGCAAAATACTAAACAAGCCAAAACTTGAACTGCTAGACAACATGTTATGGGTATGGTTTTGCCAAGCAAGGAGGAAAGTAACCCCACTATCTGGGCCTATTATCAAAGTAAAAGCATTAATAATTCTGCACAAAAAATTGGAAGTTGAAGGTGAGTTCACAGCTAGTGAAGGTTGGTTAGATTAGTGGAAAACCCGTCATGGTGTTAGATGTTGCGCAATATCAGGTGAAAAACTATCAGCTGATGACGAGGCATCAAAAGAGTTTTCTTTGAGATTTAAAAAAATTGTTGAATAAAATGAATTGGCACCTGACCAAGTCTATAATATAGATCAAACTGGCCTAAACTATAAAATGTTACCGACAAAAACACTTGCTGCATCAAATGAGACCATAATGAGATCAAAAGTTGCCAAAGACAGGTTAACTGTTGCTACTTGCAGCAATGCTAACGGTACACACAAGCTTCCGCTTTTTGTCATTGGCAAGTCCAAAAAGCCAAGGGCGTTCAAGAACATTAATTTATCATCGCTACCGGTTATTACCACAACCAAAAATCAGCTTGGATGGACTATAATCTTTTTAAGTCATGGTTTTTTGACGAATTTGTGCCTGCTGTTGGAAAAAACCTAAAGACCCAAAAACTTTCTATTTGCACTCTCTTGTTGTTGGATAACGCTCCATCACACCCCTCTGAAGAAGAATTGGTAAAAGACTAAATAAGAGTGGCATTTCTTCCACCCATTGTAACTTCCCTGATACAACAAATGGATCAATGTGTGATCGAGTGGCTGAAAAGGCGTTATCACCGAAAATACATCAGCTCGATTTTAGGAAAAAGAGGAGAGTGCTGTAGCCTTTTTGAAGCCATGAAATCTATAAGCATCAAAGGTATCATTTATTTTTACTCAAGTATCTATTTTGATGGCTAAATTCCATATTTTATATACCTATTTTAAACATTTTTGGTGACTAAGAATCCGCTCCCTAATTATAAGGTTATTAATTATGGATGAAAACGTACAGAATGATAGGACAATTATTCTTTTTCTCCCTTTTATTTTTTGGTTTCCTCTTTTGGGAAGTCGCATTGCATGTTTCACACTCTCTCCTGGACCCCTAATTTTGAAACTTGCGGAAATATTCGCTTGCGACCTAGCTCGCAACTCATGAACTTGCAAATCGCAGGCTGTACTAAAACAGAGCTAATTTTGAAAGGTTTCTACTATCGTGCGAGTTGGTGTAGTGTTGTTTCGCTTGCGACTGAGTTTTCAAACCGACAACACTGTAACACCATGACGTGTGCCAAAGGATTGAGGTGATGAGATGCCACAACACGCCATTATACAAGATACGTAACTGAAAATAAACACTATTATTGTGTTGAGTGCATCATATAAAACGATTTGTTTAGTTTTATTAGGAAACCATCTTCCCTTTGTATACATCTACGCTTGTTGTAACAAAAAATTTTCAAGATATATGAGTATATGCAAAACCGTT
>CABFWB010000560.1:20911-44604 GCA_902151455.1 Timema bartmani
TGGGGTTGACAGGATTTGAACACGCTAACTCTAGATTATGAGCCGGCCACTCTACTGACTCAGCCAAATTGACGGTTAAATAAATTGAAAAATTTAGAATATATAATTATATTTTCACCCAAACAAATCTTTTTATTGAAGGATTGTATAAAGTGTACAAAGCAATCATATTTTTTCCTTCTTTAAACCTATTTTGTACATGGGTAGGTTTATTTCAACAAAATCACTCTCAGAAAGCTGCAACCGAAGAAGGGGATGGCATCCATTTTGTTATTTTACTGCCAACTCGATAGACAAAGCCTCTCTCGCACGGTGTTTGGCTGGCGAGTAGAATCCGCTCGCTATTCGATCGTGTGACGTCAGTTTTCGCAGCGCAGAAGTTTCAAAATTAGGGGTTTGCGAGATTGTGTGCGAGATGAGAGAAATACGCTAGCGAATCGCTACTCGCACGTTTCAAAATTAGAGGCCCTGATGAGTTCGGATAGAATGGAACCTAGGTCAAGGGATTGGTGGTATTGATCGATTTTCTTTTATAGGCAGCCTTTATCAATGACAGCAATGTAAAGTGTGAACTGTGTTCTTTTCATTGTAAAAACCATATTATGTTTGTACCTTTTATATATTCCTATCCACCTTTACTATATCTTCTTCCAAATATAATACAATTACCTCATAAAGGGAAAAGAGGTTTTCCTGTTAGATATATACTTTAGTGTTTTCTAGTATTCAAATTCAAGTAATAGTGGATTCGACACATCTACATTTAAGATATACCTGGACCACTAGCTTATGAGACCTGGGTTCAATGTACTCTAAACCACCCATATAATGCTTTAACAATATAAAATTGCACCTACCTGTAAAAAAAGACTAGGGTTTGTCCTTATTGAGCTGTTAAAACTAGGTCCTCATCTTCATATTTAGGACTAACACATGCCCTTCTGGTAGGATGAGGCTAAAATAATGAGTTTCAGATCAAATACTAGTAGACCAGTACAATCAAACATTAACTACGTGTCCATCAGGAGGAACTCTCTTTGAACCAAGCATGTTTTGGTGTCTAGACATAGAGAACCAAAACTCTGCTGTGGAAACTCACTCCTGGAAGCAGTTCTGCCACTTCACGGGGAGTAGTGTGTTGGCTAAACTGGAGGAGGTGTGTAGCCTATTGGGGCAGTTGGCGGACCTCGACTCATTGGTTCACTACCTGCTAAATTTACTGTGTGAGGGGTCAGAGTACAGCAAGGAGGTCATCTTCGTACTCAACCTAGTGCTGGCAGCTGGTGAGTGAGTTTGAAAACAATGTAGAGACAGGGCATGGATTGATTGACCTTGATCTTTCTCGGAATTCTTAATGTAATGTGCCACAGTTGATGATCAATTCTCTCTGAAAGATTTTATTTTAAATCTTAGTGAAGTCATTGTCAAAAGATAATAAACATTGTGATGTTAATTAGGGCTTAGGGTCCACTATAAATGTGATCATAGCCGCTAACAACCTCATGTGTGTTGATACTTAAAGAAACTGTAGATTTATTTAAAAAAATACTTTAAATAATTCCCTTCTCATATGCTTAGCTGAAAAATTTCCCTCGCCAGACTAGGGATGTGAAAAAAGTATCGATACTTTACTAATATCAATATTTTCCTTTTGATACTAGTATTATTTTACTTGATACTTTTAGTGATAATAGTACTCACACGGATATCGAAAGAAACAACTTTTTTGTTAATTTCACTCATGCTGGGACTAAATGTTTACTAGGGTAGACTATGGGGAAACAGAAAGAACAAATGACTCTGTAATTGGTACCGAGTCTACTACCCCTTCATTTATCAATGAGCATGCTCATCAAAAACTAAACAAAAGAATCTTTCATAGAGCTCAATGAACTCGGTCACCTCAAGGGTGTCCCAAACAGATGAAGCATAAAAGGGGAAAAGGGCATCCATTATTCTATTGTTTGTCAATAGTTACTAATCTATCTTGATAGACTCTATAAATGAAGAGTGTAGTTAATAAATGGCACCTCCCAGAAGTGAATTATGGAAGTTTTTTTAAGAAGAAGTTGGATAGAAAAAAAAGCATCTTGTAAAATTTGTTTTAAAGTATTAAAAACCAGCATAATTTTCAGTGTTTAGATAAATATGGAAATACAATTATGATGTAAAAGTCGAAATTATTACTACTAGATAAAAAAAAGTTTTTTCAGATTAAAATTTTAATACCAATATCTACTGTTATCGATCGATACTTTTCTTTCAAGACTAGTATGGTATAGATATTTTTATTCCTATATTTTTAATGAGTACAGTATCGATACTTTTCTTTCGATACCACATCCCTACACCATACATCTTTGTGTTCATAGTGATGGGATTTGAATCAAATGATAACATGAATACTAAGTTTAGTTTCACTCAAGTTGAGGCTTATAGTATTAAATTAAGCTGTTTCTCTTAAAAGGGTTTGAATCTCAGGGTCACAAGGCATAAGTTGTTGTACTCACTTTGTACTCACTTTGCACTTGATGACCATGTTAGGATATGAATATTGAGCAGGTATAAATGGATGTGGTTTTCCACATGTAATTTATCACTTTGGTTATCCCATCTCTTCCATGTGAGTTTCACTTCCTCTAAACTACCCTCTTCATCACTACCCCTGAGGTTAAACCATTGGTTAACCTTAATGTTAAAATTAACTAAAAGAAAAGAATCCTAGATGAATAGAGGTGTGTGAAGTTATTTTTTTTATTTGAAGCAAAGATGTTGCAAATATTTTGAAGCCCAATATTTTTTTATTTTTTGTGTTAGGAATAAAATATTTTGCACATTCATATAACTTCCAACCTATAAATTATTTTATTACAAATATTTTTTAATAATTTTGTAAGCTATATGGGAGACTGTGGTTTGTGGCTTGTTGGGTCACTTTCTGAGCACATTTAAGAGACAGCTGTGGCGCCAGCAGAAAGAATGTGCTAGGATAGGTGTGATTCAGTTACTTTGAGCGGTTGTGCTAGCCTGTTGGTGATCAAAATACTAGTAGGTCTATTAGATCTCGTGGCTCACTACACATTCCTGTTCCTTCCCCCTATGTAACTATCCACCTGTCTTATAAGTGTAACTTCCATCTTTCTCTACAATAAACTATTCTAAAAACTGAATGGCCTACCCCCAAACTTTCCAAATTCCAAACCAATCAACCCATCACCGAAAGACAGACGACACTGACAATTTTGTCTAGATACTCACTTAAGCCGTTAAACCAAAGTTTAAATACAACATTTTAAAGTTGAATTTTCTGGTCTCCTCTCACCTCATCTTCCATCAGATTGAATCCCACATCCATGCTTGATTTTTTTTACATTCATTACTGTTTCTAGCCTGTGGACTGGGTTAGTTTTTTATTCAAGCTACATATTTTCCACTAGGCCTATCGTAGCTTCATATGCCTTATATTTTAACTTAAGACTAGAACAGGCACAACGTCCAGTCCTTGGCCATTAATTCATCACTGTGAATGGGTAAACCAACATTTCACCAATGATAAATTTTTCGGCCATACGATAATTGTACCCAGGACCCTTAACTTGGTAGACAGACATGATACCGACTGAGCTAAGGTGTCAGATTCCATGCCTGATCAAAGAAGTTATTAATAAGAAGTTAAGTCACTGCAAAATGTTGATCACAATGAATTGATAATACCAATTACTTTTATAAAACCTATTAAAAACTGGTTATAAATCAAGCTCAGTCATATTTTGGTAAACGGTATTTAATATTTAAAATGTTGTTTCAGAAGTTAATCTTGATATTCATCTGGAACTTGCTGCATACTATAATATATTGAGAATTATGTAAAGAATATAACAAATAATTAATAAGGAGTTTCAACTAATAAAGATCCTGAATGTTATTAACAGCAGTAAATTATTGGTACAGGACTTTGCGCTGGAGACACCTCTGCGCTACTGCTAGTCCGGATTGTTCTCGATGCATACATTGATCCCGACTTTTGGCATCTTCCCACCTCTGTATCAACAGAAGTTACACTAAGTCAAGCTCAAAGCAACATTGTGCAGTGCTGCCTTCTTGTGGAGGGAGTGGGAAAGGTCAGTTATGGACATGACTTCACTCCACCTTTTATTGATTCTCAATCTTCATTTTACCCACAACTCATAAATCTTGAATCTGAATATTAGTATGATTTTTATGATTTCCTGATCCTGATATTTTGACTCACTTCCCGTCCTGTTCCAATCCCGCAGTAAAAATGACATTCCTGTCCATCCCTACAAACTAGTCACTTTCTTCAAATTTCAACAGTCAATAGTGAGCACCTGAACAAGGTTGTAAATTATGTATAACATATCTCAGATTTTTACAATACAGTTAAAACCAAAAACTTATATTAGTATCATAAAAACATATTTATTATTTATAAATAATTAATTAGAGAAATCACAATTCCTGCTTTTCTTAATTCTTAAATTTTTACCTAAATTGTTTGATTCCTTCAATATTTACAATTTAAATATTTTTCTAGACATCCACCCTAACATAACCAGTTGTTATATTTATTTATATAGAATGCTGTAGGGTAGTTGTAAAAAAACCCAGTAAAAGTGTAAATAGTTCTCTAGTACTTTGGTTTATTGAGCAGATAACAAAAAGTGTGCAAGTGAGAGGAGAAGAATGGAAGCACTTAAAGTAGGAAGAATGATGGAAGGATAGAGGTAGATGGAGGCATTTTATTAAACTGACCCTCACAGGCTGGAAACAGTTGATGATGGTGATGATGATGATTAGGGGTTTGCTAGCTTGGGTTTTTTCATACATGTCAAACTTGAGTCAAGTATTTCAAAAAGCTTCCGTCTTCGAGTATATTCATCATTTAAAAATGTTAAGCTTATAAATTTGCTTTGTTTTAAAATTAAAATAGCACATTTATAATGTCACCATCCAAAATAAACATACCACATCTCTAAAATGTAAGATTTTAAAAATATATAAAAACAACACAATCCATGTTCTTAAAATAAGAACTACACTCATTTTTATAAATAGTAAGTGAGTTTGAAAAAAATAAAAAATAAATAAATAATGGAAATATTGGTTTTAAAATTAGCAATAACACTTTAATAAAATCATAATTCAAAAATACGAACTAAACTCTTATAAAAATAGGAAAAATGCTGTCAAACGACTATATTAAATTAAACATTGAAAGGAACGGCAACAACCTTCCAATGACATACCACTCACCACCCACTATTATGAAGGCCTAGACAAACTCAGATTAATCCTAAACAGAGTTTACAATATTCTAACCTCATCAACTCTCACACAAAATTTTCTCAACAGTGCTCCAAGAATCACATTTTTAACGCCCCCTACCCCACTAGTCTCCATAACATTCTGATTCACCCTGAATTGCTCAACCCGGCCACAAACAACAAACAACAAACAACATCAGGCCAAAGGTTCCTAACCTTGCAACAAACTGAGACGCAGTACCTGCAAAATTTGCCAACCTATAACCTCATTCAAAAGCAGACTCACATAAATGGAATACCCCATGAATGCCATGAGTGCTACACAGAAAATCTTATATACCAGCTACAATGCAACTACTGCATTGCTGAATACGTCTGCCTCACCACAGGAACACTCAGACGCCGAATGAATGGTCACCGTTTTAATACCAACCACAAGGACCCTGACAAACCAAGTAGCACTTCCTGCCCAAACACATATTGCTGATTTTGACTAATGCCATTGTAGAGGAGTTATACGAGCCCTCCCCAACACTGCTTCCCATCTTTGTAGATGAGAACCTGCTCACCAATATATTACCAATTCCAGGCACCCTCCTGGTCTCAATCTTAGATAACCTTTTCTCCTTTTCTTCCAAGCAGGCCTAATCACACCAGCGAGTATAAAATAAAGCCCAGATAGTTAAATTTAATGATTAAATACATTATATCCATCTACCAAGAGTAAAGACACAAGTGAAGACGCAACTGCAGATTCTAAGACCAAGCTTTTTTTTTAAATCAAGAAACAGGCAACATCAATATCTAAGTGACCATGATCAATCTATAGCCGTGCTGCCATAGTCCAGTCTGTGTTTTACTCTTTTCTGCTGAAGAAGAAGACTGATGTACCCCGAAAATTACATAATTATGTATTTTAGTGAGTTTTAATTTTTGGTTTACCCTTTCACATTGATAAACTAACGGCCGAGGACTGGATGCTGTGCCTATCCTAGTTTTAAGTTAGATATAAGGCCTATGAAGCTACGACAGGCCTACCCAGCCGGTAGTGTAAATATATGACTTGAATAAAAAGCTGACCCAGGACATAGGCTGGAAACAGTAATGGAAATAAAAGGTGTGTTGTAACTGTGAACTTGGAAGCTAACAGCTTTCTGGTAAGTGTGTAGGCCTTGCCCTTCTCTCCTCCTTTTAATGCTTGATTCATATAAAAATATAATAGAAAAAATAATCAAAATGATTTCAACGCTCATGGCTTTAAAGACATTAAAATTACACTAACAATCACAAAAAAATAAAATAAAATTGACGTTTATTAGCTAATGTTTCCCCAAAATAAGCCTTCATAAGTTTAACTACCCTATAAGAAAACATAAGAATAATAAGCAGCTAGAAATTTGAAATGTTTTATATTTTATTTATTAGTCCTTAATGTAATAATCATGCATAATAACTTATTCTTTTCCAATTCCATTTCACTATGTGCAGTTGTGCATGAGACTTAAATGGGCTCTCACAATAAATTGTTTTACTACATAATTTATATTCAATTTTTAATACTTATAAAAATTGATGTTCATTCTTTAAAATGAAAAGTAGGATAGTTAAAATCATATTTCTATAGACAATATGAAATTGTTAATGCTTTTTTATTTAAATGTTATAGGTTGGTAAATTTTTTATTGAAATGTTGATAAACATTATTTTCGAAAGGTTAACTAACATAATTCTCTAACATATTAGTAACTAATGCTAGTTTTGTAGTAGAACTTGATTAATTTCTTTTACATCCATTACTGTTTCCAGCCTGTGGCTTAGATTACTTTTTTATTCAAGCCATATATTTTCCACCACCGACTTGCTGGCCTGTCATAGCTTTACATGCCTTATAATCTAACTTAAAACTAGGACAAGCACAAAATCCAGTCCCCTGCTGTTAATTCATCACTGTGGAAGGGTAAATCCACATTTCACCAATGACAAATTTTTCAGACATACCAGGAATTGAACCTTGGACCCTTAGCTCAATAGACAGACATGATACCGACTGAGCTAAGGTGTCAGATAGAACACATTTAATACATGTTTTAAATATCTTTAAGTTCAAAAACTTTTAATATGTATTCTTAATATTAAATTTTTAATTTACCTGACATTATAATTTTAGAAAGGGACTGTAGAAAAATAGTAAAATAATAACCATTCAATTACCTTAAAACAAGGATACTTTGCACCAAAATCTTAAAACAAATATAATTGAATATAATCTCTACTTTCTTGTAGAAAACATGGGTGATGCATTTGTATCTTCTTATATATTATGCATCATCACATGCTTTCTACAAGAAAATAGAGATTAACATTCATACTACATAAGGGACCTGGCATGGCCGAAAAAATTATCATTGGGGAGCTATGGGCTTACCCTTCCACGTTCATAAATTAATGGCCAGGGGGACTGGATATTGTGCCTGTCCTAGACTTAAGTTATATTATAAGGCATATAAAGCTATGAGAGGCCAGCAAGTTGGTGGTGGAAAATATATAGCTTGAATAAAAAACTGACCCAGACCATAGACTTGAAACAGTAATGGACGTAAAGTAAATTCATACTACATGTTTTAAGATTCTGGTGCAAAGATATCTCATAGAGTATAGTAACCATGTTTTATAGTATTTAGTGATTGACTTAGCTATTTTTATTTTCATTGCCTTGTCATGGCAATACAACTTCAATAAAGCTCATCCAAAATGGACAAAAATATTGAGCTAGATATCCAAATTAAAGTAGTTTCAGAGCTTTATTACATTACTAATGTGAAATTTGATATTAATTTTAACAATTTGTTTAATCACAACTTGTGAATTTGTGGAATGCCAGACCTCCACCGTGGTTCGGATCCCACGTTAAACTGTAGGTCTTCCATTTCATCTCACAATCACCCTACCATTACACATTAGTGTAAGTGCTTATAACCCGAACGGGTAGTAAGACGCGGTGCTAATAGTAGTAGTAACAATTTGTTGAGTTACCAAAGATTTATAAGTGAAACTGTTGATATCATCTAAATTAAATAGCCTATACTTACCATTGTGTTTTAAAAAATGACAAACCTACAAAACTTTCAATCTCGATTCCAAGTTTTAATGACAAGCTCGGCTCAAAGCTTGAAATCCGAGTACTTGCAGGGCCCTAGTAAATAGTGTAAAACTTAAATAGACCACTTAGTTTGAATACATTGACAATTTACCAGTACTAGAGTGAACCTGCATAAAAATTAAAAAATTGTTCTACTGAAAAATAAGATAATTCTGAATGTTGCCATTTTGTTTAAAAACCAAAACTTTCACTTACTGGGATTTGAGAATTAAAAATCGAGGTATTGAAAATCCTGATTTTAAGATCAATTATTTATTCTTTCAATACTAGTAAGAATTGAAGATATTGCACTATTAATGAATTTAGTTTGACATCCCTAGTAATAATACTCACCGTAAAACTATGTTCCTTGCAGGTATGTGAAGCACTAGGCTCCGTGACTTCAAAGTTGCTCTTGAAAGTCTTGTACTTGGTATTGGAACGCTGCGGCAGTCCTCACCCGCTTCTAGCTGCTGCAGGGGGTGAAGCCGCTCGAAGGATAGCGTGCACATGTGGTCACACCGACATCGCAGCACTTGTGGGGAACAACCAAGATTACATAAGCTTCCATATCTCAATGAGACTGCGTACCTTGGAGTTGAATCCGGGTGTCTTGGATGTGTTGAATGTTGTGTTGAACCACAGCAACATGGAGCTGCTGCCACATCTGCAGAGGATCATCACAGAGGTTGGCCCCATAATGGTGTCACATATTTTAAAACATTGTTCATCTACATGGCTAATTGGCAATAGAGATTTGTCTAAAGTTAAAGTAGCCATTCTGGCTGAGTAGTTGCTGTAATAGGTCTGTGATATCTCAAATTTTGAGATTGTTGTATGAGACTATTATTCTTTTGTCTGCTGATGACTCATTGTTTACTCTCTTTGTCTGGCTGTTGGTTGTGGAGTCTATTTCTGTGCTGTTTTGTAAGTATGTGGAGAGATGACTCATTGTTTACTCCATTTGTCTGGCTGTTGGTTGTGGAGTCTATTTCTGTGCTGTTTTGTAAGTATGTGGAGAGATGACTCATTGTTTACTCCATTTGTCTGGCTGTTGGTTGTATATGGCTATTTCTGTGCTGTTTTGTAAGTATGTGGAGAGATGACTCATTGTTTACTCCATTTGTCTGGATGTTGGTTGTATATGGCTATTTCTATGCTGTACTGTGTGTTTAGTAATGGGTAACTCATTTTTTACTTGTTGCTTGGGAAACAGGCAGTAGATATATTTTATTTGTAAAAAATATTGCTATTATTTTCAAAGATAGTAAATTTACTTTATATTTAAATATATGAACTAGGCTTGTTTAATTTTAACACATTTCACACCAGCATGAAATTACATGGTGAATTGTCCCCCACATACCGGCCAAATTTATATTTTGAATTGTTGCTGTGAGAATACTTTTTGAAATATAATACTTTTTTTTGTGTGTGTTTACTATAGTCATTTATGATCTTTCAGATTTTGTATGGACTTTGTTTAATTTTATAGAAGAAACACTAAAAAAAACTTTGTGTAGTAGTTTTTGTACATAAAACTTTTTTTTTTCATAAATATTAGACAAAAACAAATTAAAAGATTTGTACACATATTGTTTCAAAAGCTAGAAATAATAATCTTCAAGTTCTGAACCAGAATTATCTAATAATATTGATTCTTTGTTGCGATCGCCAAGCAAAATTTATTTTGAGGAGGCCATTTTGATAGGTACAACAGATGGTAGAGTGTTGATGAAGTATTTGCAAAAATAATAGTTTAATTATACTATGGGAAATGCTGCCACCTAGTATTTTTTTATGAATTAAGAGTCTTAGAAACATTTACAGAACATTATACCCGAGCGTATCTTGGGCCATTGTGTATGTAAACATTTAAAAGAAAACATGAGTGTAGCTCGGGCATGGTAACAATAGACAGTTATGCTAGCCCGAGCGTAGCTCGGGTGTGATGTTCATTGTGTCAAACATGTGGGTTTTTTTATTTAAAAAAATAATAATTTCTAGTAGTCAAGTTATTAAATCTTTTTGAGAAGCTTGGTTGAGATTGATTCAGAATGAAAAACTTTGACTCTCTTTGCTTATTACTAAGTAACCTGGCCATCCACATATTTACATTGATGGGGTAGATAGGAAATTAGTAAAATTTAAGGGAAATTTACCCACTTTTCTTGAAGGAAAAGAGAAAAACAAGGGCTGGGCAGATCCTGATTGCTAATTTGACCATCCTATGATTAGGAGTTAACTGGTCATGTTTGAAAGGACAGTCTTGTTAGGTAAAGTAAATGCTTATTAATTATTGGGCGCAAAACAAGCCACACTTTTTTCACAATACCAGCCTTTATAAAACTTATTAAACACTATGATATATAACAAATGTGTTAACTTTGAGGACTGAAGATATATATTGAAGTATTTTATAATCACCACAACAAATGGTGGGTGCTCTTTGCTTCTTAATTTTGATGAAGTGAGCTATTGTTGCATCATATTGAACTAACATTTAAACATGAAACTTATAGGAACTAGAGTCTAAAACTAATATAATATTTTATTATAGTGGGAACTCTTTATATTTAACATCATAGTTTTAGCCTTTTTAACTAGGATATGATCCAATTTGAAATTTGATTTGAACTCAAAATACTTGCTTCGCAGATGTCTATTTGCAAGCTTAACTTGATGGGCTACATTATCATGAGGTTTATAAGGAAGTCATACTGTAACATGTCAAGGTAAGACTGCTACCTTCACTCTCAGGATAACAGCACATGTAGCAGCACAGAATGACAAGAATTTAATACACTTGCTAATTTTAGATGTTGATAAAATGAACATTTACCTAATGGCTTGAAAATATATGAAAAAAGTGTGGACACTACATTAATGTAATGTGATAGAGCAGGAAGCCAACTTGAAGGATAGTTAGGTTAGAACTTGATAGAAACAAACATCTTTTTTTCATACACTGTTTACACTCAGTTGAGTACCAACGCCTTTGGGGACCCAGGGCGGGAGTTTCCTCCCCCCCCCCATTATTAAACACTCCCCATACTGTGCCTCTACTATTGGCACCACAAAACCGAGGCTTAATCTTATATACATAAAAACTATTGGAAAACTCATGACATTAGTGCCAATCCATGCATAATTTCTTCGTGCTGTGCTTGTATTTCAATGAAAATAAATAATAATATTTCTTATAGTTAGAAACTTAAACTAGGTTATATGATTTATTTCTTGTCATAAAAAAATATATTTGAAGGCCTCTTAGAATTACTGTCAATAATCTATAAATAGAATAGGTTGTAAAAAATGTTAATTTAAGGTTTTTATGCGTTATTTTTAATTTTTGGAAATATTCCTATTTCATAGTAAGAAAGACAAAACACAAATGCAGAAAATTCTTTTTTGCAGCTACATGTTTGAAAAAGTTTAACAATAACTGTAACTTGCAGTATTGCCAGATAAAAGGTTGTCGTGTTAATAATATGGAGGAGGTTTGAATAGGTAGATAACTTGGTAAAAAAAAAAATTAATGAGAAATAGAAATATTAAAATACTATCTGAAGTAACAATTTAATGGAGAAAAAGAGTATCTTAGCTAAAACCAGGGGTAGTATGGATTTGGCTACCCATTGAGGGACAAGTTTCCATTGCCCGAGTTAAGAGTTGTTGCAAATAGTTGTAAGGAATGCTCTTTGTATTCTGGTGATGCAGTAGTTTAAGTATTTACTATGAATGTTGGCATTGAAAACAACAAGTTTTTTTAGAGGTTTATTGAAGCGATGAATGTTAATGTGTATTCTAAGAGGGCTTTTTGTTAGTCCAATACATTCAGCCTCACAAGATTTCATTGATGTTGATATATTAAGTTTATTGTATGTTAGCCAAAGTAACCTTAAATGTGGTTTTGTTTCTTTGTGTTTTCGCCATTAAAGGTGAGTGGATATTGCAAGTATTGCATCCTTGTTTCAGATATGGGTATGACCCTTTTGTTGTATAAACTGCTGCAACAGTTTTATTGGGGTCTTTCAGTGTTGGGTATACTAGAAGGTTGTAGAAGCTAGGGGACTGTTTGAAAAAATATCCTTGGGGAGAACTGAGAAGTTTTTGTCTTCGAGTGGAAGAAATTAGAAAATTTGTAGCCATTCGTAAGAATAATGTTAACTTTCTAAGTCTCAGCAGGCACTATTTCATGATGAATGTAATCTCTTTAAAACCTGTTTATGGTCTGGAAAGTCATCTAAAATTTGAGTATTCATGAGCTTTAAATACTTTTATTTGTGATACTTCGTTGGTATCAAACCCAGTTTTTGTTTTTTAAACAAATTTTAGGCTGATAAATAATTAACACAACCCTAGAAATTGTTGAGAAAAAGGATGTGTGCAAAGCTTTGAAAATTTTAACTATAGTAGAATCTTGATTTATCGGGGGCAGATCAACCTGTTTGCGGCTTAACTGTGGTTATATTGCAATATGTCACAAACAATACACCACCGTCTGAATTCATTCTGTTATTGCCACCCAGTGCGCACTACGCGGGTGCAGCAGTCTCTCAAAAAGAGAGAGAGAGACAAAGACATGGAAAGTGCATTTAATTTAAATTCACCCTTATTTTGTTTCACAATCTTTATTAAGATGATAATGCTGGCATTAGAGGGTTGTAATAGCTTAAATAACTTGCACTTGTACCAGGTATTGTTGGTAAACTTCAACTTAAGAAGTGGTCGTAACACAACTGCGTTCCTGCGAGTGTTCTATGCCAGCATCTGTGCCCTCAGGAGATGGTATCGCACCCCTGATGGACACACCTCTTCTCCCAGAGATAATGCTTCATGTTCTGGGCACCCCTCAGTAGTGGAAGGGCTGCTAGAGTACCACCGCTGTCAGGATTCGCAGGTACACTAGGGGGCCCTGGTTCCATCCCAGGGGCTAGGAACCCTGTTTTATCCAAGTTATACAACTATCTTGTCAACATAAGTTAAAAAATGTGTTCCTCCTGTTTTCCGTGTAAATTCTTGACACTGGTTTGAAATTGTTGTGTGTTAAGTGTACATACATTAAAATCTTCATTTTACCTAACTATGAATATTGGATCCAAATCTTAGAAAACATGTTGAGTGTAATAGTTTAATCTACCCATTTTGATATGGTTTCTTTTTAAATTCTGATTTTATTTGTATTAATTCTTTAATTGCTTTATAAAATAAAATTTCTAATTTAATGTAAACATATTTTATTAAAATTGGTTTATTTATGTGGTAAAATAATGGTCTGAGATTTTGTTGTGAGTGTAGCATGTTTTATTATTTACACATTTTATTTATATATTCACACCTAAGGATACAAACATTAGTTCAACTATTTCACATCTATATGTACACAAAATTTACACATGATACTTGTTTTCTGTGTCCATGGCTTTACCCCAATACAACCAGTCTCAAAGATGCTCACAAGACAACTCTCTTGGTAACCGAGTGCACCCCCTCACCTCCTATTTCCACATTCCAGTTAGAGGTGGGTAAGCGTATTGCAATCGCAAAATGGGTCACTAACACTATACTTTACATTAGTTTTGTCATACAGTTATAGTTATTAAAAGATAAGAAAAATCATAATGATTATTATTATTATCATCATCATCATGCACAGTTTCCTGCCACTGGCTGGTTCTGTCTTGATCATAAGCCTTTCCTAAGAGGTTTCGAATTCTGTCATAATCATAATAAATCCTTTTAGTAAAGAATTTATCATAGCAAGCAGCCACAAATACACGTTAAACATTTTCCAATCTAAGAGTCAGTTAAGGTAGTGGAATTCCAAGCAATGCTCGCGTATTAAAGCTTAGATCTAACCAAGGCAAGGCATAACATACAGTCAACTTTCTTAAATGAAGCGGTAATAAATTTAATAAGTCCAAGTAATTTAATTGATTGAGATATTATATGGTCAACATGATAGGGAAAGTAGAGTTTGTTGTCCAGGAGAACACCTAGATCATTAATATAAAGGGTGCTACCTATGTTATTGTTGACCAATTTATATTTATAAAATATAGGATTAGTTTTCTTAATAAAAGATATAGATTAGGTCTTTGATGTATTAATAGACATTCCATTTTCAAAAGACCTTTGCAAAGCTCCATTTATGTTTGTTTTTCTTAATTTCTACAATCTGCAATTGATTTGATAATTTTAAATAGTTTTTACATCATCCACAAAAAGGATAATAACTTGATGAGTTTAAATATTTACAATAATATCATCAATAAACACATTAAAGAGAAGAGGACCTAAATTAAAACCCTGAGGTATACCACAAGGGGCTAAAAATGTGTTGGAGTTGATGCAAATAACTGCTAAACCAATTTACATATGAGTGAGATAGGCCAAAATTACAAAATTTCGAGAGAATAATACAATCCTGACATAAGTCATAAGGCTTAGTTATGGCAAGATAAATAGCATCAACCTGGCCTTGAGTAGAGACTTAAGGGGCAACATACACAGTCAATTCTACTAAATTCGTGAAAGTAGATTAATTTTTTATAAAGCTATATTGATTTTCTAAGTTTTTTCTTTAGGTGATGAAAAGTTTGCTCGTGTATTATTTTCTCAAATACTCTAGACTCTAGAGAAATTATTTAAGAAAGAAATGGATCTATAACTACAAACATTGAAGGACACAGGGGAAAGGGGCGGTAAAGTCACATTACACACATTTTCTTGGACAACAACTTTTATATCTCAAACCCAATAAGGACCTCAGCAAATACCCTTTTCTTTTAAATCAATTTAAATATGACAGAAACCTCTTATAACCGTAATCTCAAGTACATTATAAAGGTCTTATGATTGTCTAACAGAAGACAGCACTAGCTCCCTTTGAGTTAAAATAGGACTTTTCCCTTCATTTGTTTTTGCCCCCCCCCTTTTTACTATACTAGCGGAAAAGTTTAATTTGACAGTTGAAAGTAAAAATATGGGAAAATGTACTAAGAATTTTGACACAGCTTTAAACAATAAAGCTAGGAGTTCCATCTGTCCTGGCACATCTAGATGAACTCAACTTGTTAATAGCATTAGCAACATCCATAGGTGTAATGTGGCATGGATACAAGGACATGCTAGTTTCAATAAAGGGACGGGAAAGACAGCTAAGGCTGTATTATACACACAATGAAAGTAGGTCCCAAACTCAATTGCGATTAATAAAGGATCTGTTATAATCTTTCCATTCATTTCTAGCTTTGACGGGGATACTTTATTTACACAAATATTTTTAACAACATTCCAAAAAATTTGGGTTTTATTTTGATGTTATTTTCAATTGAGTTCATCAAAATGGTTCTAACTTTAGTTAAAGTTGTTTTAACTATTCTACGAAAGTGTGAAAAATGTAAGTAGAATTCAATCATTCATTATTATTTGTTGTTTTTTAATTTTTTGGAAAAATTAATTTTTCCTCTAATATAGTATTTAAGAGTAGAAGAAAATCAATTTGAAAATTTGATGAATATGCATTTTGTTCCTTTGGACTAATATGGTGAAATTATCTGTGGCCAAGTTAACATCAATTGTCAAATAAACACAAGACCAATCAGTAGTAGCTAAATTATTGTAAAGATGAATGTAATCACCATGTGCATAATCAATATATGTGGTGGGGGTAGGATAATTTTTAGCAGCAATGGGTACAACTATTGTAATCAGTAAAGGCGGATGAGATATAATAATATTTATTAGTGATCTAGAGAGCGTGTTACCAAGGGGTGGTGGAAATGAACGAAAACAAGGTTTAGGGGGTAAATGTCATTATTATCAGTTCCGTTAAATTGTTCTAATCCTATTATATTAGCCGATACAAGAAGCCGAGTAGTTTTTAATTCAATGTAAAAATGAACATATATTTTAAGCATGATATTTCCAATCAATTTTAGGGCAGTTAAAATCACCTAAAAATAATATTGGAAAGGGTAGTTGGTGAAGTGCACCTTCAAGAAATGTAAAGTAATTACAAAATATTTTGACTATTTGTTTGGGAGCAAGATATGAGTTTCCATTCAATAGCTTTTGGTTGTTAAGGGTTGGGATTTCAATCCATACACATTCCATATTATTTTCAAGATCAATTCTTCTGACCACATCAAAGATAGTCAATAATAGTAATAGGAACACCACCTCCCCTTGAGACAGTAGCTTCATCAAATAACCTATCAGATCTATAAACATTATAGTTTGGGGGAGAGTAATTTTCATTAACACAATCACTAGAAAGCCAAGTTTCAACTAAACAAATAGTAGAGAATTCATTCATACAAACATTAATAAACAATTATTTAATTTGATCTGGCATTTGACTTTATTTTCTCAAGTAGTTTGGTTTGTTTCTGCCATCGACTTAAAAACCTGTTGTGGTCTACACCTGAGTAGTGGGGCTACCACTTATAGGTCTTCAGGTAGACCTTATCTTTGTGGTAACCTTCCTTAACTGAGAGTATGAGTACTGATGATGACTTAGCTCATCTTCCCCAACCCTCACACCAAGCTGTGAGTCAACTGGCCAGGCACCAGCTTCGGTGGTCGCATGATCTAAAGCGTTACGCGTGTAGTAGTCTAGACTGCTGATGCCAAGGAGATCGAAGTTCGAATCTCGATTGGGTGTACTGAGGGTGGTTTTTCCAAAATGGTTTTCCACTCTCCTTCCATGCAAATCCGGATACATTTCCTCTACATAAAACCTTCATAATCCCTAAAACCATTGGTGTAATTAGTATTTAAGCGTATAACCCGAACAACTAGAAACCTGTGATGCTTTAAAAAAACTGGCCAGACCCTGTTTCAAGCTTGTTAGTTTTGGCCCTGACCAGTCTCCTGTCTATTGTTGGCACCTGTCCTGATTTCTTTTGGGGTTCAACCCAACCTCCACCAGGTTACTCAGATTCTGAGATACACCACTTGGCGGTGAGATAAATATTGAGTAAGAGAAGCTAACCGGATCCCACTAGGTAGGTGCCTTGTGTTACACATCACTACCCTGTTAGTATTCCAGGAATGTGGAAAGAGGAACTGCACAGATTTACATATTTAGGGAACAGAGGTCTGCAATAGACTTGATCTTTGCCATATAACAGCTGATGGAAAGATGGTATAAATTTTGGAAAGACTTGGTAATGGTATTTATAAATTTGGAGAAGGCCTCTGATAGTATGGATAGAAATAAAGTTTAGAAAGTGTTGTTGTTATTATTATTTATTTATTTATTTTTTACATCGCCTTACTACCCGTTTGGGTTATACGCTTTGGAAAGTGCTGGAGGAGGCCTAAGTGGAAAGAGGCATTGTAATGAGAGTGGTTCTAAATAAACAATGGAGTGAAGCAAGGGCAACGCTATTATTTGTTAGAAGAGGGCAGCGGTGGGAGTTGTTCTATAGGAGTTTAATAAACCTGCTATTAGGAAGAGAAGTGCCCTTGAAGTGTTGTACATTACGTACTTTTTACCCATTTTCACACATGCAGCAGAAATATGGACATTGAATATAAGAAAGATTAGGAAAGTGGAGGCCATGGGAATTAAGTTTATGAGGAGCATGCTAGCTGTCACGAGGCGAAACAAGATTCGGAATGAAATTATCCGGGAAAGAGTGGGGGTACAGGAAGTTCATGAGATGGTAGAGAAAGCAAAACTGAGATGGTATAGGCATGTAATGAGGTTGGAGAAGGAAGGATGACAAAGAAAATGATGGAAATAAAGTATGTAGGTAAAAAACCACAAGGAAGGCCAAGAAAGATATGGGAGCAGAAGATAATAGAAAGTGTTCAAGTGAGAGGAGAAGAATGGAAGCCATTCCAGGGAATGGTGTAAGGATAGAGGAAGATGAAGACTTTTTACTAAACAGACCGGCCACAAGCTGAAAACAGTTAATGAGGAATAAAATATAATAATAATAATAATAATAATAATAATAATAATAAATATATATAACGATAGTCAAAATTTGGGGTCCAAATATGCAAAAAAAATTCTAATCTTGAAACTAAGAGTTCCTAAGGGTATTTCTGTTGGTGTGCCCAGGTCACCTCGACAGACGACCATGAGATGTCCCAAGACCTGAATGCCGCTCCTGTTGAGTCTGTAGACCTAGGGGAAGATGAGCCGATGAAAGAGCCGGACCCTCCTCACATCGTGTTGGCAGCAAATATTCTCAAGAGGTGAGACTCATTAGACAGTAAGTGTCTTTGGCAGAGCTAACTATGCCAGTAACTGTCAAAGTTAATTCTGCTGATAGGACTTATCTGGTAGTTCAGGGTTGGTTCCCTAAATGTCACATTTAGGCTTGTTTTCTATGTATTATGCCTCTAGGAGATTGCTGGGGAATTGGATTAAAAGATAGATCCTTCTAAGGTTGTGTCCGATACAGTTTGGTTTGTACCAAAGAATCACATCCGAAATGGTTCTCTTTTCACTCACTCTTCTTAGGACATCTTCTTTTGTCACCTTATTTTTACCATCTGATATTCTCAAGAATCCTATATAAATGATGTATTGCTAAACATGTCATATCAATCTGACGTTACTGGCTTAGTTTTATATAGCTCCCGGACATTCTTAAGCTTGTTGTTCTCTGTCTGTCTGTATTTGTTGGCACTGTGTTTTTATCGTGTTCCATCTATGTTTGGACTGTTGAGTGGCGCGAGTCTGCTGGTAAGGTTACTGTGGCTGGCTATTTTGCTTTCTCTGTGAGGCGGGAGATAGTATACTCTACTCACTTAATTGGGGATCATTGGAGGAGGCGTGTTTCCATACTTCTGGGAGAATTTTCTCCTTACAGTATGCACAGTGACAAATCCCATAGGAACGGTTTCGGTAAGAGAGGAGGCCGGCTCGGTGGAACAAAAAGTGTTGTCTGACTGGTAGTAGGGGAGTGAATGGGGGATTAGTGTTGAAGCCCAAGGAGAGAAGTTTGGTTTGTAGTTTGGGGTCCTTTAAGCACCGGATGTGAGTTTTTCGGGGATCAAAGGAGGGGAGACCTTTATATTCTGCATCTTTATATGGTAGAGAGAGAGGAGGTATGGATTGTGATTGCTAGGTTGTAGGAACTATATTGCGTGTCATAACGCTGGGTATGATGAGGCCTGGGGAGCGGGGTGTGAAGAAGGGGTCCCAAAGTTTCTTGAAGGGGCATATTGCATTGCGCAGAGCTTTTATCCCTGGCTGCCCTTGCTGCGGTAATAGTTGGTCTGAACGTGAGCAGGTTGACACGTGTAAGCGGGGAGTGAGAAATAAGGAGGGAAATTAGCAGATGAGGGGAGAAGTTGTATGGGGTAAGATGGCTGAATGGAAGGTTATCGCTTAGAATTGTAGGAGACTGGCAGCCCGAATAGTTCTGAGCGCAAGGGAGTTGTTGGCAGCCCAGATAATTCTGAGCGGAGGGAGAGTGTTGGCAGCCTGGATAGCTCTGAGCGCAAGGAGGTGGGAGTGAGGAGACAGCTCAATCTTGAGAAATAAGAAGACTTCACTTAGCTTTTTTTCTCTTTTTTCTCTCTGCTTTATTTTGCTCAAACAAATAAATTTCTTAAATCTACATTAAAAAAATTATTAGTTTAGGCATGTGTAGCATCCCATCTGACTTTTTACCCTTTTTAAGTCCTTATTCTTACTATACATGTTTATTAAATTTTCATCCTCTTATATCTACAGTACATAAAATTCACTTAATGCTATTTTATATATACACCTTTAAGTATGATTCTGGCATGTTTTGTCTTTAGCAATTTGCACATTTTTTTCTGGCATCCTGCATTCTTGTGGGGGAGTAGTGAAATAATCTGGTGGCACTTTTCACTAGTCTGTGTTAGGGACAGGGGCGGTCTCATTAGTTCTCCACCCGCGTCTAGAGAGCACGACTGGTATCATTTGTATGATAGATAGCCTTTGTTTGGTGATGGAGTTAGGGACAGGGGCGGTCTCGTTAGTTCTCCACCCGCGTCTAGAGAGCACGACTGGTATCATTTGTATGATAGATAGCCTTTGTTTGGTGATGGTCAACTAGAGGCCGGCTGACTCGCCGCATAACAATTTGAGAGTCTTTGGTTTGAATCCTAATGCATTCTTAGGCACTAATAAACTATTTTTTTGTTATATTTTTTAAAAACATTAGTCGAACATACTGGATATACAAAACATGGTTTTTTATTGTGGTATATAATATGAGATGCAGTATCTGAATGATAGAGGATGTGCCAAACGACCTGCAGAGTCGGAAACATGATGATGATGATGATGACGACGACGACTGTGACTGTGACTGTGACTGTGACTATCTGAACTAACTAATCATATCTGAACATGACCTACAAACTAACTTAATAAACATCTAATAGTTATAATACTCATTCCCAGACCCTTTGATTTATTTACATGAAAGGAGAACACCCAATTTCACCACTTATTAATTTTTAGGATATGCTGATAATTGAGTCTACTACCATTAGTTCAGCAGACAGACTGACACTATGATGAATTAAGGGGGAAGTCAAAAATAAATGAGAAAAATAGGAAAATTCACTATGATGTAAAAAGAGTCATTTTTAAAAATATGAATTTCAAATAAATATTTGTTGAATGTAGAGTTTCTTAGTATTTATATAAAACCAAATAAATATTAAATTGTATAACTGTACCTAGTTCAAATCTTGCTTGCATAACACTATGTTTGGGCACTGTGCACAGTTCGTTGGCTCAAAATAATAAACATCTTTAAATTTTTTTCCCTCATCATATTTATTAATATTATTCTGGTCTTTAAGACACAAAAAATAAATTACCTAATCTTATTCTAATTTTTTTTTTCTTTTACATTTGTTTTATTAAACATGTATATAAGATAAATTAGTAAATAAAATATATTGTCTACCTTTGCTATTAGTTTTGAAAAATTACAATAAACTAGCGCCGTTATTTTAAGTAATATTAGTTCCACAGGCGCATACAAAACGTGTACAAAACTATCAAGCATAGTTTATTCATAAACCTAGTTTAAAACCATTTGCAAAAGCATTTGACACCACTTAGCAACATGGTCGAGCTGAACTTATAAAACTCGGATGTCTTCATAATAGTTGAATCAACTTTCCTTTTTCTCGTTACCCACTTTTCTTGACAGGTTTACAAGCTTTATTTTTACACTTCACTCAACTATGTAAGTATATCTTTGCCAGCATTTGTAGAGAATGAATGGGAAAAGCTTTAAATAAAACTCAAATATAATTTGCAGTTGAGTCTATTAGATGTATTAATACCAACAAAATGAATCATTGCTTAATGGCTTGGAAATATATAATAAGACGGTGTAGAAACACTGTACAATGATGTAAAGTAAGTGATAGTGAAAGAAACCAACCTGAAAGGATAGTTAGGTCAGGCCTAGATAAAAACAAACACACTTCTTTCTTCATTTCTTTGTACACTTTTACAGTTACACATTGTTTTGAATTTTTGGAAATATTTCTTTTTCATATAAAGAGACACATATAAAACACATGAAACACAATTAATACGGTGTTCCAGGCTCCATAAGCAGGACATAAGTTTATTTCAAATTTTGGTTTTAAAAGTTGTGCTTAGAAAACATCAAAATAAATTTTTAATATTTAATCACCAAATTCTTTGTGTGTAAGTTAAATTAAAATTGGCACATTTTTATGAGCTAATTTCTCAATTTTAATACATATTTGTACAAAAAATTAATTAATCTAAATGGGCAGAAAAAAAAATTCGATAGATATTTTTTTTCTTTGTGTCATCGCATCCCACTAAATTGGTGGGGACTTTAATTATAATTATAATCTAATAGATGATTAAAACCACAACTCCCAAGTCAGAGCTAAACATAATAATCACGTGGCGACTTTAATTTAGATATTTCAGACTTGTATAGTTTATGAATAATTTGGTAAAATAAAATTAAAAAAATTCTATCATGCCTTACTACCTGTTCAGGTTATACGCATATATGATAATTACTCTAATGGAATAGAGATGAGGAAGGAACCATTTAGGAAAAACCACCCTCAATACACGCAACAAGATTCAAACCCCAATCTCCCCATCATTAGCAAGCCACTCTAACACGAGAGTGACACCTTAGATCATTCTGCCATTGAAGCAGGTCATTTTCTTTTTAATTCAATGAAATCACTAAATTACAATAAGATCTAAAAATTAGGTTTATAAATGTCCACAGACATAGTTGACAATCTTAATTATACTGATGAAGTCATAGACTTTGAAATGAAAATAGTATTAAGAAGAGAATGCATACTCAAATAAGAGCATAGTGAGATAACTCACAAACATTTTATAAGTACTTGAAATTACGGAAATTTCTTTTTATTATGTAGGTCCTCTACTTAAAATAAGTAAAAATTCAAAACCATACATACTTTGTATACACAATATGTCATAATTATTCATTCATTTCCCTTAGATGTTTCTAGCTTTAGTAGTCAACCAGTCTGGAAGTCCAGTTGTACTTTTTATTTGGTTAAAAATTGGTCTTGGGGACAAAATAATCTTTAATAAATCATTTCCCAAAGGAATACTTTGTCTAAAACTAATTTTGTTAAAATCGAAAAACAAAAGAAAATCCAAAACTGTTAGCCATTTTAGACACACTAGATATGATTAAAGTTAGCCAAAGAAGCCAAATCAAAATAATTTAACTTATTTATTTTCTATGCAAATGTGTATTTACCTAGTTTTGTCGAAATTAGATCACATCTGTAAAAATTGATATTTTAGCAAATTCCAAGATTGCAAATGCCTTTGATTTGGTGTAAAAATTAAAAAATTATTAATAATGTACTAAGTGAGTACTATGTTTATAACAAGTTTTGTCGAAATAGTATAGCAAATTAATTGATAGTTTTCGCCAATACTATTCTATTATATAGTGTACTAGTTAAAACCATCTAGTGATACTTCCATAGTGTCAAACTTACCAACATTGTTCATTAATTTACTTTGAACATTCTTGTCTTCCAAAAATTTAATCATGACTCTGGAAAGGGGACAAACTAGGATGGCTCAGTGATAGATCATTGGCACATAAAGCCGGTTTTGATTCCCATACCCAGATTATGAGTAGCTAGCTAGAACTTTGTTTTGATTTATTAAATGCATGTGATGTAATAATAAAAGTATAAAATTACGTTTATATATACAAAATGGTTTCATTTATTTGTTACGTTTTTTTTTTTTT
>CABFWB010000560.1:50695-103995 GCA_902151455.1 Timema bartmani
TTGTGCAACGCCTCTGTACATATGTAATTGTAAAAGTAACCTATTTTGTTTTTTCACATTAAATTCTAAATTTCACAAATATCCATTATCCACTTCATGAAATTTCACAGCCTCTAGATGTTGAATATATTTCGAGGCTATATCTCAAGTTTTATAATAATTTAAAAGATGTTTAAATTCTAATAAGCATATATATTTTCTTGTTCTTTGTTTCAGACATCGATTATCGATGAGTTTCAGAACAACAGGGAGCTTGTCATCAAATTCCTTGATAGCTCATGTAATTGTGCAGGATGATTGGTTGAATTAGAAAATGTCTTCTGTGACCTGTTTTCATCTGGTGCCATTGGTTGAATTAGAAAATGTCTTCAGTAACCTGTTTTTATTTGGCACCAAGAGCATAACACACTCTCTAGGAACAAATTATAATTGTTAAGTTGGAACATGTTTAGCTAAATGCTTGGTCAAATATGGAAGTGATTATATATCATTGTTGGATATTTAGGTGTGAACTAGCAAGCTTGAGGACGAGGTCCAAATCAATCAGGTTGTGAATTAATGAATATGATTAATCTGTGTTAAATGCAAAATATAAAATACATTTTTAATATAAGTTAATCAGTTGTAATTATTTTACTGAACTCATAAGAAGATTTTATTAAAGCATTTAACCCACTTTTAGGTTTATGTGGCAATAATCTGCTTTAGGTATTAATTTTTTAATATCATTACCATTCTTCATGATACCATAGTGATTTTTTTTTTTGTTAGTTTTCCCCCCCTGGTCCCACCAGGATTTGTCAGATAGACATTCCTGGCCTTCCAACTGGCTGTTGGGGATATGTAACCGACTTCTGAGGTTGGTACACCATATAGGTACGGTCATATTGCACTAATGAGATGATGTGATGATGATTATGTAGTGCTAGTAGAAGTCTTAGACATAACTTAAGCCTAATTATGTTAGCAGTAGGAATCGAACCCGGTACCTCTAGATTAGTAGCTTGGTATGCTGACCACTAGACCAAGCGGTCGGCTGGCTGACTTTTAAAATATATGAGTGAACATTCACATAACATCTTTGAAATTGAATTATTGTAATTATATTACAGAGATATTAGTAGGATAGTTAATTAGTTATTAACTATTATTGATTCATCCTAAGCTGAGACCTGATGTAAACAAAGACATGTGGAAGTCTGTGTTCTGATTTGCTACTGAACAGACTTTCAATGATATCCTTTCACTAAATAGTTCCTCCTATGTTTTGTATTTAACTTCTTTTAAAATAATATTAGAAAATGATTATAAATAAAATCATCCCTTTATTTGATTTAGAAATTATACTTTAAGCTCTGCAAGCGCTATTTAAATACCAACAAAATCCTGACTCAGTGTTGAGGGGCACCATGGTACAGTCCTTATCACATGTTAACCTCAAGTCAGTTGACAGTTCATCTTTGCAACATTAAGAGGTGTTTGTGAGTGTTGAGTGTTTCTTGTCTATTTTTGGCATTTTTTGAGTCGGTCCTGAGTTTTTCTAAGCATAAGACAGGAAATTTAAAAGCATCAAAAAATACAAAGATTTGTTGTGACCAACTTTGCTACAGTACCGACTACACATGTTCACGCCTTTTTAAAATATTGCACTCGTGTTCCACCAATCATGTAGGTCCTTCGCATAGTGATATGGAAACTCCAGGTCTCAGGTTAGGATGAATCAATAACAGGGGTGGACAGGATCCTGAACACTCAGGAAAAGCTCAGAGTTTGGGAACAATTTCCTTAAATCAGGATTGGCTATTTCCTGAAAAGTCTCTGGCGGGAAACAAAGTGTGCCTCTTTTTCTAGAAGTTACTGCTAACTCATCACCGTTAATCTCTTTTGAAGACAATCTTCTTCTTTGTCCTATAAAAAGCTGGGGAGAGGGGCCTAGAGAGGGGGTATTTTACCGCTTGTAGAGCGAGAAACAAGTCGGGAGGTGCGTGATTCATTGTGCTCAGCCTATCAGCATTTATTTGTTAGGTTCAGCAAGCTCAAGAGCTTGAAAGATTTAGAGAATAACAAATATATTTCACTAACATCTTTTGGGGGGAGGAAGTAGCTTGCCAAGGTCAACCATTTGGAGCGATCAGCCTAAACAATTAAAGGCCTAAATAAAGAAATATTGCAATAAATGTGCCACATATATGAATTTATAACGTTAGGGCTAACGCTGTTGCATTTGCAAGTAGGGAAAGGCATTAGTCAAACTCTTTAGAAAAATAGGAATTGTGTGATCTTATTAACCAAAGATACATTCAATTTAATGTAGTAAGAAATTTCAGGAGGGACCATTTTAGTTGCACTAAAGCCAAGACTAAATTTGAATGTGTGCAATAAAGTATTCTGTTAAGAATTCAGTACCTTTCTACGTTGTAGAGCAGTGGAAGAAGCAGGTCTGGTAAAGATGATCTTGATGTGCACTTTTCTAACTATACTAATTATGTGACGAAAGAAGCTCTCCTATAAAACGGATTGTGTGTTTGAGTAACAATCTCATGAATAAATAATATATCAACAGTATATATTTGGAAGAAGGTATAGGAAAGGTGGATAGAAACATAAAAGAGACAAACACAAAATGGCTTTTACAACATGGCATAATATAATGGGGACGAACAGAAACACATAAAAATATATGTTTCTATCCACCTTTCCTATACCTTCTTCTAAATATACAATTACCTCATAAAGCGAAAAGAGGTTTTCCTTATAAGAAATATATCAACAGTGTAGTAAAAGCTTGATTTGTCTTGCTGCACACGAGAGAACGAGGATCGAAAACAAAAGAGAGAAATGATCACGGAGCTATGACCCTGAGATACTATTTATCAAACACTGTTCGCAGAGAACCAAAATGTATGGTGCAAAGAGGATGGGTGGAGGAAGTTAAAGGTATATGAACGAGAGTAGGAGGTTGCAAATCCCAACAAAAAAAAACTTCAATCAAGCAACTGGAAGAGGGGTTAAACTAGGTAGGGAAATAACCAGTTAGCAGTACTTTACAAGTAGTGTTTTGTGTAGGTCTAGCAAATAAGATCTTCAACAGGCATAGTTCTGACAACTTATTTAATAGACAAACAAGTAAAAGACGCTATGGCAGGACCATTTCATTCATCTGCCCTATTTGTCTATAGTATATACAAAAATATATGTTTATTTCCTTGTCAAGTAGCCTACGCGGCAAATAAGTTAATTATTATATCATATTGACACTGTGTGATATAGTTGATTATGTACAGTAACACAAAAATGACTCTTAATGTAAGCCTAAATCTAATAATATTGACTACAGATTGTAAAAATATTTTTAATGCAAATATTGGTCAATTTTATACACAATTAACTTGCCTTCATCTCATATTAACCAAGCCACTAAATAATAATGTATGGACTAAATAAAATATGTCTTCCAAATTTACTTTATTTCTAAATAAATTTTTTGAAATGTTAATCATAAATTCAATAAAATGTTCTTTACAATACAGTAAAATACTGACAGTAAAAAATCGGCAAGAGTGGTTGGGTTATGTTTCACACGGGAGAAGCATAACAAACTATGTTTATTCCGATGTTGTGATTGGCTGATCTTACAGGAACTAAATTTCCAGTATGAGAAATTGGTATGCACAACATAAAACCAACCTGAATGATAAATCTTTCAATGACTCATTCTGAATATGACTGATTTTCATTCAGGAATACCATATTTCATCAACATTTTAGACAGTTTGAATAATATGAACTCCAGTACAAAACAAAAGATGTCGGGAATAGGGGGCCTAGCTAGACTTTTCTGATAAGCAAAACATTAAATTCACTTGATTGAATGTATTATCTCATACCCTCACCCTTTGAGGATTTCGATTAAATTAACATTATTTTGTATGTCAATATGATTAAACACTCGATATCAAATCATGAACTACCTTGTCTTAACTTCTGCTAAATTAAATAAATATCCCTACCACTTTCTTGCAGCTGCTGGGCACTGATCAAATACCAAGAGTAAGTAACCGCTCTCTTGGGATGTGCAAGCCTACCTCTGTACGCTAGTTTAAGTTGTGGAATAAAACTGTTGAACCTTGGAAAGAAACGATTTATTATTATTTAACATTTAAATCACATGAGCCCACAACTCCTAAAGCAATGTTGCAGACGGAGGAACCAGAAAGTCGTTTCATGGTAGCAGAGCATTACTATTCACGGCCACCAGTAATATGGAGCACGAGAGAAAAAAAGGAACTTTAATAGTAAATCTTCAACTAAACGCATTTGACTACAGTTCCGAAAGTCAGAGCAACAACTCAAACAGTCTATGTCCTGGCGGACATTCCAATGACATAACTAAGTTGGCTATAAACAACCTAGTTCTTGAGAGGGTCAACTTGAACTTCAACCTTAATGTAGAACTTCAGACACCAAAAGCCAGAGTGACAGCACCTACAGTCAACTGTGGCAACCAGAGTGGGGCAACCTTGCCACCCAGTCCTTGAGGTGGACACCTTAAATTACAATGGAGGACGCCAAGACCCCAAAAAACAGGATGGCAGCATCTACAGTCAACGGGGGCAATTTTCCATTGCCAAAGCGGATGTACAACACGTTCCGAGGGCGTGGAAACATCGCCACCCAATCCTTGAGGGAGACACCTTAAATCACAATATGAGACATCACGACATCAATCAATCTGGAAGTCTTCAAAACACAAACAAGTGCCATCAATTGGTCAGCTAAGTGATAAACTAAAACTTTATGGCTAGTTTGAGATGCACTAGTAAAATTAACTTGTTTAACATGTTGTGTATTAGCTATAGTCTTGATAGTCTTAAGTGGTATTTTTGGTGGTGTGAAACAAGATTCACAATATTTCCTGAATTATTGTAGGTTTAATGAGCTATAATTATGTGATAAATTGAGTGACGGGCCCTGCCATCTTGGGTCCACTTTATTAGTTCCTTGTGACGGATAAAACCATGGAAATTAATAGGCTAGAAGCGGACGAGTTAGATTATGAGATCCGTATAAGGAGGGTGGCCCCAGAGTCGACAGTAGAGGGTATGAGACCACAGCTCTCTAAATTATGGGAAAAAGTCATTAGTCGACCCCGGCGAGTGCCCTTCAAGAGAGACAGAAATACCCACTATAGAAAGGAAACTCAATTTGTATTTGCAACGGGTAGGGGAATCCAAATCTCCATCCTTATCTCAAACCAGGAAATTTCAGACCAAATTGAAACATCTACAACAACGACTAGGTCTAATAGGGTCAGAGACTGCAGGCAGTGATGAGCTTGTACTCAAATCACACGGTTACTCTTTAAATCCGAATCTATGATAAGCAATCTTATCGAGGCCAAAAAGGGTACCGGGTCTCCTAACTTTGAGGAAGGGGTCTTTGAATTTCAAAATTTGGATAAAGGGGTAGGTTACCCCGAGGCACAGGTTCATGTCCACCATGGCACTTCGCAGGTTTCACCAGGTTTGAGGATGGGGTGTAGCCCTGAAATAAATAATATAGGCATTCAGGCGGCCGAACCACTGGAAGAATACAATAAATTGGGCCACAACAGAGACGTATTAGCGCTCAATCTAGTTAGAAAGTGGAACCTTAATTTCCATGAACGGTCAGATCCCGTAGAGTTTTTAGAGCGGTTAATAGAACAAAAAAGGCATATTCGTTAACAGACCGAGAGATTTTGACTGCTCTACCAGAATTGTTCGAGGAGAGTTGTAGGGACTGGTTAAGGAACCACGCCAACGTCTGGCTAGACTGGAATGCTTTTCTAAACAGTTTCAAGCTTAGCTTTTTCCCGGTATAATACTTAGAGGGATTAGAGGATCAGATTAGAAACAGTAGACAAAAACCCTGGGAAACGGTCACCGATTATTTTATCAGAATTAAAACCCTGATTAGACGTCATGAAGAATATTCTCCAGAAGAGGAACTGAATAGATTATTTTCAAATAAAATTACAAATACCCCGAGAATGCGTAAAGTCAGTAGAAGAATTACAGAGAAAAGCCATTCATTATGAAAGAGCTAATGTAGAAGTGTGGCGGTACCGTCAACAAAACCAACCCGATTATAATTACAATAATCCGATGCGACAATCGTTTTCCCAACAGACCACACCCAGATCCAGGTTGGATCAAGTCAGGGAACGAGGAGGGGGAGGAGCTTATACCCAGAGGGAGTCCCCAGTGGCTAGAATAACGAATAGACAGAGTGGTTTTCCTAGACAGAGGAAGTGTTTTCTCTGTAGGTCACAAGACCATTTAATGGGACAGTGTTCAAACCGAAGGGGGGATGAAAGAGAGGTGCGCAGCAAACAAACTCAATCGTTCCAAGGGAACCGAAGCAGGGCCTCAGTGTGTGCACCACGGTGGTTAGGCATAGAATCCCGCAAAATTCGGGGGCGCACTCCAAATTTATCAGGTGCTAGGACCAAAGTGGGACAGAAGGACACGCTATCATTGATAGACACCGGTTCAGTCCATAATTTAATTTCCCAAAAAATTTTCAGCGAACTGGAATCAATCTCATCCATTAAGCAAAGGGAAATTTGTGAAATTAAGTGTGAAACCGCTGATGGTGGCATCATGTGTATCTATTCCAAAGTGAAATTAGCAGTTAAAATAGATAGGTTTTCATGGCCGACATGGTTTTGGGTCGCGCCTAATTTGAGTGTAGAGGTCATACTGGGGAGGGAGTTTTTGAACAAGTCGAGAATGCGGATTTTCCCGTACGAAAATAATATTGATTTCCCGTATGATAGGTTTGGAACGTCGATCAATCTAGAGGATCTGACTCAGTCTAATTCATGTATTTTCATTAGTCAACTAGAGGAAAAAAGACAGGAGGTAGTCCAAATCCCTAATGAATATAGAGATGTGGTAACAGAGAAACTAGGGTGCACCAATGTTCTGACGTGTGACATAAAGTTGTCTGACCACGTACCGGTCAGGTCCAGGCCATATTATTTCGCCCCTCCCAAATTAGAAGTGTTAAAGCGACACGTAGAGGAGCTCAGGAGGAAAGGAATAATAAGGGATTCGCGCAGTCCTTACGCGTCTCCAGCATTTTTGGTGTCCAAGCCCAACAATAAGCATCGCTTAGTGGTGGATTACCGAAAGTTGAACAAGAAAGTAGTTTTTGAGGCCACTCCTCTACAAACCGTAGAGATGGCATTCCAGTATTTGGGGAAAGCGAGGGTTTATTCCCTACTTGATCTAAATCAAGCTTATTATCAAGTGCCTCTTAATGAGGAGTCCAAAGAGTGTACGGCTTTTATTACTCAAACCGGGTTGTATGAGTATAATTATTTACCATTTGGAATTTCAGTTGGCTCCCAAACGTTGACTAGATTGTTGAATCACATTTTTGAGGACGTGCAGCTCAAATTTGTCTATAACTATCTTGACGACCTCGTCATATATTCCGAAAACTTAACAGAACATGCAGAGCACTTGAGAGAGGTGTTCACCAGGTTGAGGAAGGCCAAACTCACGATAAACCCCAATAAAATGCAAATAGCGGTCTCCCAGATAGAGTTTTTAGGTCACATTGTTTCCCATAAGGGAATAGAAATAAATCCGGAGAAAACCCGGGCGATTAGAGAATTCCCTGTGCCCAACACTCAAAAGAAACTGTCTAGGTTTTTGGGCATGATAGGTTTTTTTGGCCGATTCATACCAAACTTGTCGTCTTTAGCGGCGCCCTTGTATAAACTTAGAAAGACAAAAACCACTTTCTTATGGTCGAATGATGCCGAACAGGCGTTTCAGACGTTAAAACAGGCATTGGTCGAAGCGCCTATTTTGAAAATGGCCGACTTCCAAAAAAGGTTTATTCTCCAGACCGACGCGTCCTCGTCAGGGCTAGGAGCTATGTTGGCTCAGGAAACAGAAGGGGAGATCCTACCGGTGGCATATGCCAGCCGGACGCTCCATCAACATGAGCTAAACTATCCTACGTATGAACTAGAAGCATTGGCAATAATCTTCGCCACCGAAAAGTTTAGGCAGTATCTTGAGTCTAATGTTTTTGAATTGCATACTGATAACTCCGCCGTGGCTTGGTTGATGAACCACCCACGGCAAATTGGGAAAATTGCCCGTTGGATCACTCAGTTGCAAGCATTTCGGTTCACTATTGTAAATATAAAGGGGAAAGATAATTCAGTAGCAGACGCTTTGTCAAGAATGTTTGAGCCCATTTCGAGGGAAACGTCTTCCCCTATTGCTACTTCAGTGTGCAGTGCTTCACACCCCAAGGTCTTATTCTTGACTCAATTACCCGAACTATTCATTTCTCTTAAATCCGCACAGGCAGGAGATCCGGCGTTAGAGAGCATGCGAGCTCGCTTGAAAAATAAACAAAAAATCCCTGATTATAAATTAGAAAAAGATATTTTGTATGTAAAGCCCTCCCGTCAGTCTCAGTGGAAAATATGCGTTCCCGCCTCTTTTAGGCAAGTGTTATTTGAATATTATCACATGTCCCCAGTGGGGGCACATCTGGGCATTGCCAAAACTATTGCCTTAGTTAGAAAAAGATTTTTTTGGAAGGGTATGGACAGGTATTTAAGCGACCAGGTTAAAGCGTGTGAGAATTGTTTGAGGGCTAAGCCTGCCCAAAAGTACAACGTTGGCATGCTATCATCCAGTGTGGCTAAGTTTCCCATGGAGAGGATTTTCGTTGACTTCTTCGGCCCCCTACCAAGGTCAGTGAATGGAAACCAATATATATTAACGGTCGTGGACGGGTTTTCAAAGTTTACATGGTTCATTCCGTTGAGAAACGCTACCTCGGTAACGGCCATAAAAGGTTTAGAAAGGGAGGTGTTCAAAAATTTTGGAATTCCGTGTAGCATTGTCTCGGACAATGGCAGTCAATTTACCTCTCTAAGTTTCAGAAATATGTGTTTTAATCTAGGCATTAGGCACATAACCACAATTCCCTATTATCCTGCACCTAATTTGTGTGAACGTAGTCACAGGAATTTAAAGTCAGCATTAATTGCATTCCACCACACGTTCCACCGCCAGTGGGACACTAAATTATCCTGGCTTCAGGTAGCTTTCAATAACGCCCCACACTCTAGCCACAAGGCTACCCCAGCCGAGCTGATGATGGGACATGAGCTACTGTCTCCCATTAACGTTAAATGGCAACTCCCGCCTGAACAGACGCAACCCTCCACTAGGCAGGTGTTACGCAAGTGGAGTGACGCTTTCAGACAGCTGAAGCGGTCACACGAGAAGGTAGCCAGAAAGTTCAATGTGGGTAGGCATGACGTGCCATTCAAAATAGGTGACAGGGTGGTGTATCAAATACACCAAATTAGTGACAAAGCACGTGGTATTGCGGGCAAATTGAGTTATAGGTGGTCCACCCCGGTGACCATACACAGATTCATGAGCGACGTCACAGTCCAATTAGTGGACCCTTTGAGTGGACTCCCTGTGCGTCGAGCTCACGTGACACAGCTTAAAAAATGTCCCGAGCAGGTCGGAGCTGCGACACAATAGCCATGTTGGTCGCGGTCTTCCTGGATGGAGTTTTGGGTTTGTTAGATTTTTTTGTTTATAAAACCTTTTTTGGGGGGTCTTTTATTTGGTCTCCCCTGAGGAGCCTACACAGTGGCTTAGTTGCTCTGCGTGGAGTCGGCTTGACCGTTCGTGGAGTTTTGGCAGTCGGTGTCTCTTTCTTTTCTATCGCTAGCTCCTGACATCATTTTTATGTAAGAAAGATGAGTTCCCGGTGTCAGATATTCCCTTAACGATGAAGTCTACTTTCACAGCAGATATATGGGGCAGGACTGGTCCTTTCTTATGTTTGTAAACACGAATGAACGTCATCACATTCGTTTATAATATTTTTTGAGTATGTTTATTCTTTTGTAAATTAAGTTAAAAGGATCCATTAATTATATTCGTAAACACGAGGGAACGTCACCACATTGAGTTATAATGTTTTGAATGTGTTTATTATATTGTAAAAGTAGGAAAAATATCCTTAAATAAGTTCGTAAACATCAGTGAACGTTAAGACGTTCGGTAATACTATTCTGGGTGTACTTCTTTTGTTGTAATTCAGGTTGTTAAAAGAAAATGTACTAGCAGAATAGACAGTAAATTTCTGTAGAGATAAGAAGTTAACAAGGTTATAGATAGAAAAGACAGGTGAGGATCGAACCAGCGGTCTCTTTCACTCTGATATTGTTGAAGTATGCATAATATAAATGTGTGAGTTTTTATTGCCTTCCAATTGGTTGTATAATAACTTTAGTTGATCTGTAAAATTAGTTTTTGTTGTTTGGAATTGGGAAGAATCGAACCAGGGTCTTTTGTTTGGTTAGTCATGAGACGTCTCATTTTTCTTGTGTTGACCGTGTGCTCCCAAAATTGGTGCACACTAAGCTATTGGTTTAGTTAATGAACTGTGTCTCTAGTCCATCTCAAAGACTAAGTCAAACGTGTGAACTGGCATCGTGTCAAGTGTGTAAAAAGGGTCAGACGGTCAGTGCGCATGAAAGTGGCGATGTTTTGTTTTTTTTTACTGCTGGACGGTAGTGTTTCACAAGGTGGCGTATTGTTATATAGTCATACGATGTGTTCGCAAAACAAAGTTGAAAACTTTTACCTTTCTTTATTTGACAATGAGTGTTGTCATGGCGAAATCGTCATAACTCTACTATTGTTAATTTATTTCATGTTGTTGGTATTTAGGTAAGTGCATCCAGGTGGAATGTGCTCTCTTCATGTTGTAGGATTAAGCTGTTATCTAGTGTATGTTTCAGTGTTGCCAACTATATAGTCTCTAGCGATAGTACATGGACCCGAAATGGATTGTATTTAGACCAGTAGGATACTACTTTCTGACATTATATTGATAAATCCATTGATTTTCATAAACAATAATAATTTATATAAAAATTGTTACTTTATGACAGGGTCACAGGATATTACTTTTAGAAAATATCCTAAAATTGGATTGTACAGGTGGTGAAATTATATCAAAAGTAGTATCCAGATCGTACAGTTGGCAACACTGCCTATGTTTTGTTAAAATTCTGTTTCTGGTAAACTCGCTGTTGTGGGTTTTGAGAGGGTGGGGTGTGCAAGTGACGTAACGAGCTGTTCCCCCCCCCNTAATTTGTATTGAGAATGCATGTGCAACGTTTAAACCATAAAGGGTCATTTTTGCGTGGTAGCGGAAACTGTTGATGAAAAATGAGCTCTAAGGGAATATACCTTTTAAATGGAAATAGCGTGGTAAACAGTATAGCCAATAAGGTCGATTCTTACTTATCTGGTAAGAAAAGAGAAAATAAAATAATAAAACGGTCCGAGTAAAGTTACTCAAGTAATCCCGGAAGAATCGAGTACTCCCGATTACACAACACAATCGAGTTACTCGATTATTTTCACTCGATTGTGCCCATCACTAGCCTGGTATTGGCAAGCTCGTCCGTCACTGAGACACGCTCGACACTCTCACGACCGCTCGCTTGGGCTGTGCAAGCACACCTCTGTACGCTAGTTTAAGTTGTGGAATAAAACTGTTGAACCTTGGAAAGAAACGATTTATTATTATTTAACATTTAGATCACATGGGCCCACAACTCCTAGAGCAATGTTGCAGACGGAGGCACCAGAGAGTCGTTTCAGTCTAGTCTTAGTCTTCTCTCTCTAGCTTCGTTCAGTGCTGTCAGGTAATCATTCCTAGCTTTGTCTGATACTTTCGATGCAATAGCGTCCAGGAGTTTCCACATAACTGGGTCTCTCAGAATGTGTCCTACAAGTATTCCTTGTATTCTCAGTTGGAAGGATCTTCTGACCTCTTGGGTTTGAACATATTCCAATACTACATTTTCTGGCATTCCCTCCTGTCTACAGACACATTCACTCGTGTCAATCGATCCCTGCTTTCTAAAGGATGCCGGATATGGTCCTTTCCCAGTTATAAAGTGGACCAGACCCTAAGACGGTTCTAGGTGCCCATTCTCAAGTCTTTCCTCAACATTCGGGAACAGTTGAAATGTTCGCCTCCCAGTTTCGCTTTCCTCCTATCTACTCTGCCACTCTGCTAACAGTGCCACTTCTGCCTCCTCAGCATTGTTGGCTTCCGGGGAGGTTAGTATCTTCACTTTTTCCACCTTATTTTCCTTCAACCAGTATCGAACTCCTTTTTTTTATTATCAGGAGATCCAGCGGCCACACACCTAGGGTGACGATCAGGGCATCGGTCGCCACAGTCCGGTAGACCCCCGAAAGCCTCAGAAGAATGTTTCTCTGAATCCCCCGGATGGCTCTAGCCGGTACTACATTGTTCAGTTTGTGGGCCCATACACAAGCTCCATAGCCGACAGTGGAGAATAATATTGTTTGGTGGTACGTCTTTATTATCCGCATAGGTAAGTGGAATCTCCACTGACCTATGCTTGTGATCTTGTTCATATCCTTTTGGGCTTTGCCCACCACCTCCTCCATATGAGCCGTGAAGTTCCTGTTCTCGTCCAGTGTGACTCCCAGGTATCCGACCGTATGGCTTCTCCTGATTGCTTTGCCGTCAATCTTAATGCTAGGATTCCAAATTAGCTTTCCCCTAAACAACATTAACGTCGTCTTCGCTGGTGCCATCTTCAGTTTGACACTTTTACACCAAGTGTCTAGAACCTCCAGCACCTGGTTGCTCTTTTCTTCTATGTCCTTCCTAGAGCCACCTTCCACAATTATCAGAAGGTCGTCTGCAAATGCGACTACTCCATGTGTCTCGGGGAATGTCTCCAACATCGTTAATCCGGGTTCTAATCCGATGTCCCAGAAGACCGGTTCACAGACCTATCCCTGAGGACAACCTTTAGTTAATACCTTCTTAACCTTTGCTCTTGGGCATTTCAGGGTAGCATATCTGTTCATACAGTAATCCTTGAAGCTCTTATATAGGCTTCCTGGACACTGCAAATCCCTCAGATTTTTAAACAATACCAGCCACCACAGGTTGTCAAAGGCTTCTGAGATGTCCACGAAGATACCTACCACATACTTCTCCGTGGTAGAGTCACTCAGCTCCATTGCCCTACAAATAGTATCATCTGTAGACTTGCCCCTTCTAAAGCCATACTGCTACTGGTGAAAACCTATAATCTTCCTATGCCTAAGCAGGCGTTCACTTAGGACTGTTTCTTTGATCTTTCCCAGTGTATTTAGCAGGCAGATTGGTCTGTATGATTTCGGAAGTTGCGGGTATTTGTCCTCACTTTTGCTAAGCACAATCACCTCGCTCTTCTTCCAGATGTTCGGGATTCTGCCTTGAGCGAGGCATTCGTTTAATAGCCCATCAAGATAGGGAGCTATGAGGTCCACCGTCTTTTGAAACACCTCGACCTTTATCCCGTCTGGCCTAGGTGCTTTATTTTTTCCCATTTTGACAATGGTGCTGATAACCTCCTTCGGATTTATTGGTTCCAATAGCTCGTCATTTCTATATTCATACCTTACAATTTTCCTTCTTAATTCTTCCTGTTCTTCTGTTCCTCCCTCCTCCTCGTCGTCAGGCAATAATGTTTCCATTAGAAATTCCGCAATCTCCTCCCAGCAGGTGTTTATACTGCCATCAGCTCTTTTAAGGGTGGACATCATTGCCGAGAGTCTGATCTTCCCTGAGGCTATCCTGAAGGGGATGCCCCATGGTCCCTGCTGTAGTTCTTCTTCAACATAGCTCTCCCAGCCTTTTCTCTTTTTTTCAGTTAGTCCATCCTCAAATGCTCTTTTTCTCTATATATACATTTTTAATGGGGCTACTCGACCTACTGGGTCTCTACACCTTTGGTACTTTCTAAGGGTCCTTCTTGCCCTTGCCCGTAGGCACTGCAATCTATCGTTCCATAGTTTATTTCCAACCTTAGTTTCCCTTTTCATTTCATTGGTTGACAGTTGGGCGCCGCGCTCATTTTAAAATTCCTTTCTTTACGCAAAATTTGTGAAAAATAAAGAGGACTCCGATAGAAGATTTAAAAAAATCTGTTGGTCATTTAGTTTATAGTTTTTAAAGCTAATTTTAAAATTTCTTGACTAATTTTGTATTTTATTTATACTATATATGGTAGTTTGTAACATTGCAACATGTTACATCATACTACCCCCGTCCATCTTAAGCATCACGCGAAGGTTTTCCTCAAGAGTCATACTACCCACTCCACATGAAACCTCAATAGTAATAAACTTCCTGCAATAGTAAGCTTCTCTATTGTAGTCCTATGTAAAGCCTGTTCAGCGTAGGAATTGTTTTCTGAAAGGCCTTTTTCCCTACCAGAAATATATTATATAGTAGGATATTGGTAGGAATAAAGACCTTTCAGAGAGTAATTCCTACCGTGAATGGATTATAGACTGTCTTTAATCTGTACGAATTCAATCAAGAACGAAACTCCCCCACAATCACAAAATGTTCATGTACTTACAAAATAGTATTTCTTCTGGCTAGAACAACCTTCAAGACTGGAAAGCCACCTCGCGTCCTAAATCGATGAGGAGGTTAGATACCAGCCACCGTGCGCCAACAACCGAGGTTCCGAGCGGACTGGTCAAATCGGAACTGACTGAGACCATCAACTAAATGGAACTATCCTGGTGTCCGGCGTGCAAGACGAATCCAACCACCAACTTATCGCGTGATGTCTGTTCGTCACCTCCACCAACCAACGGAGCTCTAACACCTATGCAGCTCGTGTTGAAGACAGCTGGCCAATCCTAGACTAATCAAGGATTGCGTGATCGTCTGCATGTTTGAAAAATGACCGTTGAAAGCCATCGACCAATGTGAACATTTCCCCCTTTCTATCCTAAGCGACTAGAAACACTATTTAAACCTTGCGGTTCTTAAACTCAGTGACTTATAATTCTACACCTTCAAGAGAAGCCATGTCTTAGACTATTTTATTTCTACACCTTCAAGAGAAGTCGTCTTAGACTTTATTTATTCATCGCCGTTTGGAGGAGTCCTGTCCTGGACTTGGACAATGCACAGGATGATGACGTATTGTGTTTTTTTTATCGAAGTTCATTTAATAGACATGAATTATGGCTAATTCAATTTTGAATTAATGTAATGTAATATTTTGGAATAAGCCAAACAAAGCGTAAACTATTTACTAAATTTTTTAATGAGACAGTTAATTTGTTTTGCCGCCACTTGGGCGCTAGTATCAGTGAAGTCACGTATTTAATAGATTGCCACATTTATTAACTTGTTTTGTTAGTAGTACTTAATTTAATTTGACAACGTTTTGATCACCAAGTAAATGTAAATTCCTCCTTTTTTTTTTGTATAATATTTTCATATTTAATTGTTGTTTGAATTAACGTAAAGTTAGCGGATTGTTTGATTTAGACTAAATAATTTTCCAAATTATTTAATTGAAATAACTGTGGTTTAACTAGTCATTTTGTATGTCATATTTTTTTATTAACATGAAGATTTCTTGTTTTTTGTCGAAATTTAATAATCCCTCGGGAGCTTGACTTAATGCCGGAAAGCCAAACTCTCGTGTTTATATAAACATCTGTGTGATGTTAAACATAACAGTAACACCGTCTGTATTCAATATGATGAAGCAGACAATTTGATATCAGTTTAAAAGATGCCCATTAGGCTCTTTATTTTTGTATTCAAATAAATATTAGTTTAGATATTTATAAACTTATGATTTGTTTAAATAGTCAAACATTTTAAGTTGTGTTTTCAATATTCACTGTTGTGAAGCTGACAGTGTAGTTTGGTCGAGTTGTTGTCTCTTCAAGACAAACCGATTTGACTTAAACATTACATTTGATGTGGAAACATTCACATTATGACATTGATATAATTTCCAACATACTTCCGATGGATTTTTGAGACCATGTAATTTATTGTTTCTGTTGTAATTATGAATAAAACATTCATATTGTTATTTAATTTTTGCTAATGTCTTGCTTTCTTTGTCATTTAGTTTACCTCCCATCTTCCTTATAGTCTAGTGTGGCCGTAGCTAAGAGGTAGTAGAGTGGGTGGTAGCAAGTCCATGACTAAGAATTATATGGTAATTCTGAAATTGTATTTAGAATTTGTAATTTAAAAGATTTAATATAGGATTTGATATATTTTTAAATTTGAATTTTATGCAAATTAATTGTAATAATTTTGTAAAAAATAAACACACACTGAAAATATTTATATGAAATTTAAAAAAATTAGATTATAAAAAACAATTTTAAAAATACAGTAGCTAAACAGCAACAAAACGGTGGTCGGCGGGGGAGCGCTGCGCTTACCCGTCGACCAACGGTGGGTTAAAGGTATGGATCTTCTCATTGCTTCCTGCAGGTTCCTCATTAGCTCTTTGGCCTTATTATTGACAATGTCACCCTCTGACACCAAACTCGCCATCATCAATACCCCTTTCAACTTGTCCCAGTCTGCAGTATGGTTATCAATAAGAATATTAGGACATAATGCATTTGACTGTGGAAGAAGATGCTTGTGTACGTGATTTGTATGATGTTATTAAATTTATAATTGCAATTTTGGCTAAACTTACCATTCAAAGAAAGTGACCATTGCAATGTTGGCACAACTTAAGAGGGCCATCCCCATAACAGGTGAATGCTGACTGAGTGTCACTAAGAATGATCTAAACTGTGTGTTTTTTGCTTTTGGTTTTTGTTTGTGTTTTTTTTTTCGTTTGTGTGTGTGTTTTTTTAGAGTTTAGCTTAGTAAAAGTTTAATTGTGTTACCTTCATTGGTTATTTAATACAACACTACAAAGGGTGCTACGGACTGGATTATGAGTGAAGCAAATGAAGAACAAAAATAGCTAAGCAAAGGGTTAATTTGCTTAACAACATGCATCAAGATGAATTTAAATTGCTTATTTATCCATGCACTTCTAATGAGCCGGAAGAACGAACATATAAGCAGCTTATTGATATCCTTGATTTACACTTTAAAGTCAAAATTGCTTGATTTACTTAGAATCAATTTTTTTATTCCACTGAAATCAAAGAATGTGAATCTATCTCAAATTTGCTTATTTTTGTCACTGAGCTACCAGATATTTTTTTGGTACACATTTAGAACTTGTCCTGAGGGACATATTTAAAATAGAATGGCAAAAAGGTAAAATTAACTAAAACTGTTTGTAGAATATGTACAAACATTGACATTTATCAAAGCAGTTTGCTTAGCTCAGGCAAACACACAACCCTATGAATCACTGGTATACGTAAAATCTGAAGCAGGCCTTATAGCGCCGGTACTGGAAATGACCACAGCCAGGTGTGGACCCACTGCTAAGTTTGCAGTCTCAATAATAATTATAGTAAAAGTTGCAGTTACAAAAATTATTTATTTGCAAATAAATGGTAAAATTAAAGGACGCCTAAAGCCGGCCTCAAAACGGAACATATATCGATCTACTCAACGTAAGATGAAAATTCTGGTAGCCAACACAATCATGAAGTGGACTGTATAGAAATTATAGCAATGAAAAACTTAACTGGAGATAGTCATTTTATTAAATGAGAAGTTAGGTCCTTGTAAGACAGCTTTCTTGGGGCTCTATTTCCCCCATGATTAATATTTACAACTAAACTCAACCTTTCACACTGTTTAACCATCAAGAATAGTACAGTGAATACACCAATACAACCAAACTAAAAACGAGGCCTTTACTCACAAACATGTTTCTTCTTGGAGAGTCATAAACCAACTGCTCAATGCACTTTATTTCAACTGTTATTAATGACAAGTATTAGAGGAGGAAAACCTCGCCTGTCCAACAAGGAGAGAGGAAGGCCTCTCATTGGAAAAGTAGTATAAAAAGAGTGGCAATTCAAATTTCAAAGCAAAAGAGTAAACAACAAAGTAAACTAAGTACTTTTGGACTCAACATAAATCATTAGGTATTATCCATCAACTATTATTCATCCAACATCAATGTCGAGCGCTTAGGCTCTTGTCTTTATCCGATAGTTTTGCAGACATTAAATATACATAGTTGATTTTTGTGCATGCAACACGTCAGATCTTATTTTAACAACAAGAAATATGTTTTATCCTTACATGTTTAAAACTAGATTGAAACTAAATTATTATAAATGTAACAGGTTGCTTCTTCTGACATCATTTATAAGATTACACCCCACTTCTTACATCAGTAGTAGTGACTTGCCACTCTGACATCAGTTGTTGGGGTGCTACTCATTAGGTATTTATCATCAGTTTGGGTTTTCGGTCAAGTGGTCAATAAGGATTGTTGTCTAAGGGAAAGGAGTAGGCTATGACTGAACCAAACAAAATTTGGGTTCATGTTTAATGTATGATACTTATAAAGATAGTACAGAACAAAAATATGATAGCAGTCCATGAAAATAATAATTTATAAATATTGGTCCTATCTGGCCCTATATTTTAAGATCCTTGCTCACAGCTTACTTACATTAATCATTTTGAATTGACCAACATTCACCCATGGCTCTGCTAACCACAATGCTATAGACAGTTTAATTATAGTTAGATATAATTGACATAACTGTGAATGACTCATACTATGTTCTCATATTAAGAGCTTTCTTGGATTCTGTCTATCTTACTAAGAATTCAAGACCTCTTAGTTTACCTATTTAACACAGAAAAAGGAGGCTATTTTACCTTCCTATTGTATCCTCTGAGTGGATGAGAGAGGTAGGAATAAAGTCATGTTTGCGTTAAACTATGGCTGAATCAGCAATGAGCCCATTCAGTGCCAGTTATTTTTACTTGTTTGTCAAACATGTATTTAGTACAAGCACTAAATGTTACACATTAACATTTACATTACATACCATGAACTAGATTGAACATTTGGAACAAACAATGACTATGCAGGTGCTTACATAAAATTATTTAAATACACAGAGTGCATTAAACAATGTTTTCAGAGACAAAACTAAGATGGACTTCAATAAATTTTAGAAATTCAATACTATAATGTCCAGAGAGAAAATTCTTCCATAATCCCAAAATATTTATACATATACTAGCATTTAAAAAAAATACTGGTTGTACTGTTTAACTCGTAGTACCTATACTATGTAGCTTGTATGTGAAATAGATTTGACCATAAACCTATGTAAGTACAAAAAATTAGTGTTGTTTGGATTAGAGTTTACTATTTTACTTAGTTTAGTGTTGTTGTTTTTTACAAATTTGTAAAAATTTATAAATGCTTTAATATTAGGTAGAAGGAAAGTAATTTTGTGTATATAAAGCTTTTATTGTAATCCTCTCGATTTCTAACTTGACCTGACCTAACTTGACCTGTTCATACATACAATTGTCCAATCCCCCTCATGCCTGTCACTTAACAGTGGTATTTGTTTGAGACTAACTTCTTCTCGAGCTTAACAGTAGTGCCGCTTGATTAGGGATAAAGAGGCAGGAATAATTAATAATAATAATATTTAGCACCGCGTCTTACTACCCGTTCGGGTTATACGCTTAAGTATTAATTACGCTAATGGATTAGGAATTGGGAGGGTTAAATTTAGAGGAAGTGAACCCGCATTTGCGTGGAGGGAGAGTGGAAAACCATTTAGGAAAAACCACCCCCAGTTCACCCGACCGAGATTCGAACCTCGATCTCCCCGTCCTCGGTGGTTGAGCTCAACACGACTAGCGCGTTAGCCAACTACGCCACCGAGGCGGGTTTGCAGGAATAATTAAAGGATTAATGCTAACACCATACAAGTAACCTTAAATAATCTTGGTTTTGACTTGAGCAAAATGTGTGGTTAAGGCTACGAGTACGTTGCTGTTATGCGAGGTCAGTTAAAGGGGATCAAGCTGTGATAAGAGAAACAAATCCTAAAGCAATTTAAACACACTGTGTCGCTCATTCATTAAATCTTTGATTGTCAGATAGTTCCAAGATTCAAGATATCATAAATGATTTTGGAACATTATCTGAGATTTGAGCTCTGGAAGCCTGTATGCACATTAAACGTATATGAATATATGAGCTTAGCTTTCATACTTAATGTGAGCACCCCCCTCCATCCCAAATCCTGGAAAGGCCCCTGATAGTAATGTTATGTTATTTACATTTTTCCCCTAAAAACTTTATTTTCTATTACAGTAAATACAAGCAAATTAAAAATAAAAAAGCTGAGTATAGGTAGTGCCATTGTGAATAAATAGATTTAATCACTGTAAACTCCAATTGAGGATGTATTATCTATCTTCTTTTTTTTTTTATAAAGAATATACCTTGATCTCTTTGTTTAAATGTGCAATTTAAATTTGGTTAAGCATTATCTAAGGTATATGGATGGATTTTCCATTTCCTGTTTCCTTTATCAAGGATGTCAATGAAGACATTTTGTGTAATCATTCTACATTAGTCAACACAAAAGATTAAAATGAGGTAAAAGAAAGCATATATACACATTTAAACTAACAATCTAATTTATTTAAAATTCAATCAATTACTTCAAAATGTTATTCTAATCTGTATGTTCAGAATAACCTGTAAAGCCTAGCCTAACTAAATTGGTTTCAACCAAGCCACATGGCCAATAATGTAGTAACTCGATTTTTTTCGATATTGCTAATTTTAAACTCTATTTCCATAAGTTCATAAACCGGCTTATATCAACATACAAGAAATAAATACTTAATCTTCATACAAACATGAGATTAAAATTTTTAAATGTAATAGGCCTATTTAGGATATTCTCAAATTGAGGGACAAAAAATAAAAATTTCAGGAAAAGGATAATTTATTGCCCGATTACACAAAATTTATTAAAGAAGTAAGTAATATCAGCAGAGCTTAATTTTATAATTTTTTTTAGTTTTACCAAAGTGGATTATTGGTCCAATAAAGTCTTGTTTAGGGTTTCTTTTTTTTTGACAATTTTTTATGAAAATTCTGTAGAAAGAAAAATAATAGGGCCTAATAATAGTCTAGGCCTAGTATTTCTAAAAGTGAAGAAAATAACTAAAATTATTTTCTTATACGTGTTTGTCAAAGTATTTAGCCTATTAAATGAAACTTTAAAGTAGAAATAAAAAGGTATATTAAATTATGAAGCTTCAACCAAATATTTGCATTCCCGACGTTTTAAAAGGTTAATTTGAATACAAATATTTGTATCAACAGTAATTGTCACTGGATTACATAAATTTACTAACGTTAGTGAAGTGATTTGCAATAACATACTCTATTCCATAAATATTAAAGATATAGAATGGTAAAACTCTGTAGTATGACTAGAACAGGAATTTGAACTCTAGGTGGATATCAGATGAACTAATGCTATCAACCTAGTGCAAAACTGTACCAAGAACATTTGTAATTGATTATATCTTGTATACATTTTTACATTAGCTCTAATTTTAGATCTCTGAACCTAATGCTTAATAGCAAGAGAGAAACAGAAGTATGTGAATATATACACTTCTTTGTGAAGTAAATGTAGGTTAATGAAGTTTAAACCATTATACATTTTGTTTCAAATACTCTTATTTATATGGCTTGAGTAGGTAATAAATTCCCATCAACTAACAAGTCTACTAAATATTCTAATAGGTATTCAAAATAATTATTTCAAATGATTAGTTCATGCCATTATTATGACTTATGTTAATGCCTTTGGCAGAGAAGTTAACACTGTTTCCCCTTACCTTATAGAGGTACCACACCATTTTTATACTATTTACCTGAAATTTTGTACGTTGACCGAATAATATTAAATAAACTTTTTAACTAATGAAATAACAACTAGTGAGTACAGGACAACACAATACTGCTATTGGGGAACAGCCGAGTTCTGGAAGGTTTTAGCGCCAAATTTAAAATATCGTGTCGGTCAAGTTTGTTACTTGGGGACAAACAAACATTGATTAAAATGTCAAAATTCATGAATAATTTAATAAAAGGAATTCTTCAAACTAAAATAACAGTATTACTAGGAATATTTTACCATGTTTATATATTTTTTTACTTCTTTTATATATTTTTTATAGAACTTGAAACTTTGAAATCAAGAGGTGGGGACAGTTAGTGAGGTTATGAAAGAGACTTTTGATAATTATTTGGTCTTTATTTGTTTTTAATATCACCATATTTAAATATTTCTATCAAGTTTTATACACTTTTTAATACAAAAAAAGTTTTGTTGCTTGTTTTAAAAATAGTAAAATATCTATATAGGCGAGAGACACGAATTGTCCCTCAATTTGAGAATGACCCATATATACTTAATGGGGGTATATAATTAGGATATAAAATATGTATATTAAGAAAACTCGACTGTTGTGCTGATTACTGAATGCACATATTCTTGGCAACCACATATATAGACCATGTCACCAAAAAAAATTTCCAGCTGATGCAATTAAGAAATTTGTAAAGATTTACTCTAAATGTACTAGAGCATATTATCTATTCTCCTTTTTTCGTTAGAACTCATCAGAATATTAAAATGCAAAAAACTATGAACAAATTAAAAAAAATCCTTTAGCAAATTTTATAATATAACCTATAAATAAGGATATGCAAATTTCTCGGTTGCAATAACGCAAATTCTCCTATTTTCACACGAATAACACAAATTTAGTTTTTTTTTTTTCTAAATAAACACAATTTCTTTGTAGCCTAGTTAATGTAAAATACAACATGTAATTAAAAAACTTAGGGGCTATTATTAATACCAACATATTAATCTTTTACAAGTGTTAGTAACCCAAAACCTAAACATATAATTTTTCAATTGTCATTCAGGTAAAATGCTATGGTGAACAGACTGTAGCTGTGGAGTCTAGGTAAATTTTTCGAAAATCAATTTACCGAATACAAAACCATCGAAAGTAATTTTGTCGAAAATCCATTTTCCGAACAATATGTTTGTTGAAACCACATTTTTCAAAAACCAATTTACCGAAGTGAATTTACCGAAACTCAATTGTTCGACAGTCAAATAATCGAAAATGAAATTTTTGAAGAATCCATTTTTCGAATTGCAAATTTTTTTTAAAAAATTTCGGAAAATCAATTTAGTGAACTGTGAGTTTTCATGAAGCTCTTTTATTGAGGACTGGAAATCACCTACCCCTACCCTCACCCCCCTACCATAGGGAGGATTACCCCTAACCTAACTTAAGCTAGAATTTTAATATACTTCGAACTTATACTACCATAGGGAGGATTACCCCTAACCTAACTTAAGCTAGAATTTTACTATACTTCGAACTAATCGTTCAAAAAATTTATTTTCAAAAACCTTTTTGAAACATTTATTTTCAAAAACAGATTTGAGGTAAATTCATTTTCGAAAAATTTATATCTGGAAAAATGATTTCGAAAAATTTATTTTCGCCTAGTTGATTTTTGAAAAAGATGTTTTCGAATAATTGAATTTCGAAAAATTGCTTTTCGGTAAACTCGCAGGCTACTGTAGCTGTGGTTGGTAGTCCATATAACTAGTCATTAGAAAGTTCAATTTGACCAACTTCTACAGGTTAAGGACCTGTACAAGGATATGGGTCAGGACTCTATACAAAGCTATTGGATACCTTGGCATCAATACTATGGCCTTAAGTTTACAGAATCTGTAGATGGTTCTTTAGAGTGGTGAAGATGAGATTAAAAGCTTTGGTATTTTAAAATTATAGGAAGCAATTATTTTGGATACTGTAGAAATGATATACCAACTTACAAACAAACAATTGAACGATTCTGATAATTGAAAAATGATAGCTGGACACGGGAATTTAACCCGGGACCTTTGGCTTAGTACACTAATGCCAGAGAGGCCAACGGTTCGGGTTCAATTCTCGTGTCCAGCTGTCAATTTTCAGAATATGATATCTAGATGGAGAATGTCTCATTAAAATGCATAAATAATAGCTTCGGTTATTTGATTCTTAAATCTAACTATTATTAATTTAAAGCCTGGTACACATGACACAACTTCTTATACTAAAAGTTGTAGACTGAAGATGGCATTGTGTGAACACCAATGATTGCACAACTTTTTGTATGCAATATCTCTTACCTTTTGGGGAATACAGGGTGTCTACCATCCGGGAAAATCAGGGAAAACTGGAATTAGCCGGGAATTTGAAGTGGCCGGGTGAAAAAACGGGAATAAGTCGGGAATTTAGTAAATTACAAAAAATATCTGGGAAAATGTTGTTTCACTCAAAATATGAAATATAATAATCACTAAATCGGTAATTTACAATGTGATTCAAACTGTCCTTTTTTGTTTGTAGCTGTATTTTAATTTTTCTAATTTCTAGTAGACTGTGAATACAAATAAAACAAGCTGTTTATTTCAATTTTAAAACCTATTATTATTCATAAAAAAAGATTAATAAAAACTGTGTGTGGTGGGAGAGGGGGGATAAAAGGGTGTGACATATTTTTGAGTCGGGAATTCTAGGAAATGACCAGGGGAAATCAGGGGGAAATTTGGGAATTTCATTGGTCAAGTTGAGTAGACACCATGAGAATAGAATGCGTCCTATATTGGCCATTTTCATTGTTAAACTTTTGAGTTGTAAACATAGATAACCTTGTCTGCTAGACATTATACATTACAGAGTATTTATTAAGTATAACATTATTTTCACTAGAAACAGGTAACGGTTAAAATGATGTATGTGTATAATTTTGAACTTTACCTTCTTTTTTTTAAATGATACTTATGTATTATACATATTATATGTATATATTTTATTTATATAATTATAAATACCTAATAGAATTTTTACTTAATATCTGTTATTATTGACAGATTTTGCTCAAGATCTTGTGTGCGATTGTATATGCCGAGGGAACAGTGTTGAAGTTAAACTTGTATGCAATCGATGTGACCAAAATATTGTACAATCTCTTGTACAGAAAGTTGTGTTGTGTGTACCGAGTTTAAAATTTGGGAAACAAAGATGAGATACCAGACAAAAAGTTTGAATAATTTCTTACGGCACTGTTAATACCACATGATTGATCTTTTTTCAATAAAGATGCAGGGATTACATTTGTTTAGTAGGATACCCAAATAAATTAAGAATAATATCCTTAACTGTTTTAAAAGAGAAGTTAAGAAATAGCCTATATTTTAGAAACTTATATGGACTAAATGTTGCGTTGAGAAGAATAAATTTAGGATCTCATTTAGCTACACTAGCTATAGTACTTGCTGATGGAGGGATTATTATTTTTTTCTCTGTCAAATTATGAGAAATTTAATGTTCTCTAGCACTTATATACACAACATAAGATATTCTATTAGGCTGTCTTCATTTTTCATTTCCTTCTAACAAAAATAACCTATTTTAAAAATGATAGTTAATTGAAATTTTTATTTATTCACACATGAAAGGTTGGGTTAAGCTTGGTTGCATTTTGTTGTTTGTTTAAAACACTGTAGCATAAATACTATGCAACAAAAAAAATCACTTGCTAAAATATTTCCTACACAGTTTATGTTTGACGATCTGCTCAATAGCAATTTGGTATTTTGGTACGAAAAAGGTTTTCCACCAAAATCAGGCTATATTTGCTAACTTAAGGAATAGTGGTGTTTTCTGTGATATTCTTAATGAAGGTGTGTTTTGCATTCTTAATGAAGGTGTGTTTTGCCCCCAGCTCTCTAAAGCTCCAGAAGAGGCTGGCCGCATTGGTGATGAGATGTGGAAAGAAGAAGGTTTGGCTGGACCCAAATGAAATTAATGAAATTGCCAACACCAACTCCAGTAAGCTACACTAGGACACAGATTTTTCAAAGACTTAATCAGGCTATCATTGACAGAAGGGAAATAAGGGAAGGAGGGCTTTAAGTGTTTCCTTTGGAGGGTTATCACAAAGAAATTCAGTGCCTAAGAGGTTTTTTCTTATATTTATAATTTAATTATCTAACCCATTGTTTACAAATTTTGTCTTCCTTATTCTTAAGGTGGGAGTTAAATGCCTTTCACTGACAAATTGTAGCCTGGTGAATGGTCAGAAAACTTGTGATCACTCTTCTATCCACTGCGCCATCCACCACCTATTTCACAATAGGCAACAACAACCCTATTACAGAATATCTCAAGCGCTGTTGCCACTTTGCAGACCATTCACGAGAATGTTGAACTTTGTATATATTTTAATTTTCAGCATTAAAAAAAATATCACCACGTCTTGTTACTTCAATGAGGTAGGGATGAGGAAGGAAGCATTTTAGAGGTAGCTTACCCGCATTTGCATGGAAGGAAATTGGGAAACAATTGAGGAAAAACCCATTCTCAGTAGACCTGACCGAAATTCAAACCCCGATCTCCTTGTCATCATTAAGCTAGACTAACACAGGAGTGACGCCTTGGACCAATCCAATTGACCAATGAAGCGGGGTTTTCAACGTTTGAAATTGTACATATTTGTTAAAAAAAATAACAAAATTTATCAATTGATTTTTTTTAAGCTTCTTACTACCTATTCAGGTTATATATGTCTATGTACTAATTACACTAATGGGTAAGGGATTAGGAAGGCTTAACTGAGATAAAATGCACCCCATTTGCATGGAGGAAGAGTGGAAACCCATTTTGTAAAAACCAACCCGAGATTAGTGCGTTAGTCGACGCAGCCATAGAAGCGGGTAGTTAAAGTTGAATAATGGGTACTAGCCAAATGGGAAGTAAGATATGATAAAAAAAAAAGTAGATTATTATACATACAAGTAAATTAAACCATTTTATACAAATACATAATATAGTTTTCAACTTTTCTTTTGACATCACATGCATTGAATACATCAAAAGGAAGTTCCTTTAATGAAACTCTTTAGGTAATCAAATAGTCTACTTGTCACTCTTGCAATAGACTAGACTGCCGATGACAAGGAGGTTGAGGTACGAATCCTGGTTGGATGAATTAAAGTTGTGTTTTTCCTAAATGGTTAAACAACACACATACCCCCTTACAAAAATGCAGAAGCACTCCTAAATTCAACTTTCCTCGTTCCTAACAAATTTGGGAAATTTGTTCATAGGATTATACACCAAACGATTAGTAAGATGAATCATTATTTTTAATATTATTATTATTATTAGCACCGCGTCTTACTACCCGTTCGGGTTATACGCACTTACGCTAATGTGAAATGGTAGGGTGATTGCGAGATGAAATGGAGGACCTACAGTTTAACGTGGAATCCGAACCACGGTGTAGGCCTGGCATTCCTCACATTCACAAGTTGTGATTAATACACGTCTTGTCAGAGGTGAAGGAAGGGTTTGGCAATCAGATAAATCTGTGCTGGGACCGAGGATTGAACCCCGGGCCCCCATCACAGAAGTCTTGACACCTTACCCCTAGACCACCAGGTCACCATTTTTTTTAATAAAAATTATAAAAATATCACTTATTCAAATGACAAAATAATCCTATTTGTAAACCTCTAGGCAGCTGGACAGATATTATTTACTAACCAGGGGTTGGCAGCTCTGATGTCTAGACAACGGAGAGCAGACAAGCGGCGCGTTTGCATAAATGGACCCATAAGATGCCATGTACTTAGATTATTTTGGGCGGCTTTTGCCGCTGGCATTTTGTAAAACACGACGGCAAGTTTTTTGGACGGCAGAGCATAAAAGGACTCATTTATTCCCATTGACTTACAAAACGCGACTGCTTTTGCCACCGTGTGTCGCGCGGCACAAAACGCCTGCATAAAAGGGCTCTTAGGACTGCCTTTTTAGAGGAAAGAATATTCAAGGTAAAAATAATTAATTATCTCGTGTAAGTTTAAAGCTAAAAGGTATGACAATTCTACTAGCTGCACCGAATAAATGTAATTAATGAGCCTTATTCTGACAAGCAAATATTAAAACATAATGTGTAGAAACTAGTCAGGTGTCAAAATTTGGTAAAATATTAATTTTATCATATTTGATATTATTTCGACCCAACTCTGTAAATACACATTACCTTTAAATCAAATACATTATTTTGATTTTCATCCTGTGGTGGCAAATTTTAATCCAAGTGTGTCAAAATTTGGCAAACTTTTAGAGGGGGTAAATAATTCTTCGATCCGAAACTAACTATACTTAGTTGATGACATAGTTTTATCTTAGGATCTAATTTATTAATTATTTTGTCCCCAAAACCAATTTTTTATTAAAATGGAAAGTTTTAGGATGTGATAGCTTTTTTTTAAAATAATCATTTTCACCTCATTTTAATGATCTTGGCATCCAAAATATATACATACTTATGTAACTTGCGTACAATGCCATATTAATTATTACTAAATTTGAGTATTTCTAAAAACAATTCTTTATTAACAAAATTATGTCACTCACAATGGTTACATTATTTTTGTAACCAATATTTACTGAGTCAACCATTGACCAACCTAATGTTTTAGCTAGCCAATTTTAATTACACTTAGTATACACATATAATAATTATTATTGTTACTATTACTATCAAGGGTTCTGTCTTACGACAGGTTCATTCCTTTTGTCAGTGAACTTGGATCACCAATGCGCCCTGTCCTCTGCCTCCTCCTTCAACGCCCAGAATTTTCTTATTTCCTTCAAGTCATCCAATATTTGAATCCTCCTCCTTCCTAAGCTATTTTCCCTCAACCTTGCCTTATATGACGTCATGTAAAAGAAAGTTCCTCCTAAGGATGTGTCTGATCCAGTTTGCTTTGTTCCAAGGAATCACACCCAAAATGGTTTTCTCTCATCCACTCTTCTTAGGACTTCTTTATTCGCTACCCTGTCTGTCCATCTGATATTTTCAATTCTTCTCCAGCACCACATTTTAAATGTCTTTAAGTATTTCTTTTCCATCTTCTTGAGAGTCCAATAAGCATATTAAACTTTAAATATATTAATAACATATTCATATAGTTATCCTTAAATTCATATTTTGCACATTAATGTTCAATGCATAGAAGAGTGAGTTGATTGAATTTCACTCAAGCATTGTATAGTTTACATTATCTTAAGTAAACAATATGATTTAACTGATCCAATAGTGTAAGAGGTAAATTAAGTTATAAATCTTTCAACTAAAGTAATACTTTAACAATTCCTTGAAAACCAAGAAAATATGATATAATATAATAGTAACTATTTGTTTTACAATCACTTTTTAGGCTTAACCTAGTAACATGTGATTTAAAGAATTTATACAAATTTATTTCACTATATTATTCATACTACTCATATGACTTAAAATATTTGTACAACTGAACTACTACTATACACTGATTTTGGTTGTAAGGGCTAAGTAAAAGGCCTCTTTTTTTCAACCAAAATACTATTGAATAGTAGGATACTAGTATGAAAAAAGCCTCTCATAAGGCCCTTCCAATCAAAATCAAGTCAACTCTCGCTATAGGAATTTGCACACCCAACTATATCTTATTGTATTCTACCAACTTGGTTGAATTTAAAATAAAGTCCTGTTATATAAATGTTTTAATATTCTATACAAATTTTACATATTTAAATTAATCTAGTTCACTCACAAATTATACAATTATAACACCTTTTGATAGTACTTGGTATTCACACCAATTATGCTTTAACGATTATTAGCGGGAATCTTAGCAACTAATATTGTGATATAAGTTTATATTAGACCAGATTTTTTTTTTATAAACTTACAATCTCGACATAGAAATTAAATCGGTGTTTCAGGAGTAATTTTTCGAAATGCATACAGAAACTTTATGAAGATATCACTCATAAACCTTAATCATTTATTTATATTATAATTATAAAAGTGTGTTACCTTATTCGGTCAGTATTTTCTTCATGCCAAATAGCTTCCAAATCTTATAATTCAATTGATGAATATGTTGATTTCAAATTTTCATTTAAAATCTCAACTTTTCTTTTCCGGCAAAGTCACTTTGCCTAACTTCCTCTTGTTTTGCGATTTTTTTACATTTTTTTTTTAAGTTTATAAGCTCTACTAGCCTACTTTTGTGTTCACAGCCATGACCTTTCTTATTTTCCTAATCTCAATCTTTATAAAAAAAACTCTAACTTGCGCTTGTGGAGCCCTGAACTTGCGCTTGTGGAGCCCTGAACACTCCACTAATACTTGACACTTCTATTGAAGTCATCACTGCCCGGATACATTTTGGTTTTGTTACGAATTCTTCTCATTCATTCACCACAAATACTGACAACAGTTTAAAAGGTTAGGTGACTAGTACTAATAAAGCTTGTAAATCAGTCAAGAAAAAAGGATAATGAGTGGTAACAGCAAGGGCTTTGTTAAAATTCTTTGCGTCTAGAGTATGCAAAGAAGGAATTAAAAATTCCCTAAAATAATGGTTGTTGTTTATAAAGTTTTTTCTAAACTAATATACAAAGTAGAAAACTTTTATAATTTACTAATATAATTTTAATTTTTAATTTAATATATTTATTTGTTAAAGTACACTAAGGCCGCACAGTTCTCAAACATAATGTTTCGTGAGCAAGATTTGAACTAGAAACCGTAATAGAAATTAACTTTTTTTTTTTTACTTTATCTGATTGTGAAGATTTTCTGTTAGACAAATTTTTTTTAATCACATTTCTAGGAATTGACTGTTTTATACAGTCTAATATAATGTTTTGTTTTTCTCTTTTATTTTTGACTTCCACCTTAAGATGGGGTGCTAGTGAGCGTAAGCTTAGGGAAGTATTTTTGAAGTTTTAATAACATAAACATTTGTTGGCCAAAATAAATGATATTTTTCTTCTATAGACTCATAGAGCTTAGTTTTCTGCACATGCTAATCTCAACAGTTCTTGAATATCTGTTAAAGGTGTTCTGAAATTTAATGACAACTTTTCCTCTTCATTTAAAAAGTTTGTCACCAAATGCCAATGTGCTCATGACAGATCTTCAACAACTGTTGAGATTAGCATGTGCAGAAAACTAAACTATATGTTTCTATAGAAGAAAAATTTCATTTATTTTTGCCAAAAAATGTTTATGCTATAAAAACTGCAAAATTAATGCACTAAACTCGCAGTCACTAGCACCCCACCTTAAGCAGCAACTGCTTCTCAATTGTCTTTACACCCAAATAATTTTACTTAGGTTCTGTTTAGGAATGTTTCCTTATAGAAGACTGATATATTTCATTGAGAGTCTTCGCTAGAAGTCCAGTCGGCTCGTATTCCTCTCATTGTCACAGCAGGACCTCTATACCTACTAAAATTCTAATGTGTTTTATGTGTCATCAGGGCAAAACATCCGGAAGTTAATCAAGGATGGACTAATAATCAAGAAGCCTGTCGCTGTACACTCTAGGGCTCGTGTTCGCAAGAACACAGAAGCGAGGAGAAAGGGGCGACACTGTGGTTTTGGAAAGAGAAAGGGTACAGCTAATGCCCGAATGCCTCAGAAGGTAAAGATGCGTATTCTCCGCACATTTTACTGGGTACTGGAAAGGAAGCCTTGTAAGAGTTAATCCAAGAGACAACTAATATCCCTTTAGCTTACTTAATAGGGATGTACATCTACTCAAAAGATATAAGTTTTCCAGATGAGTTTTTGTATTTGTTACAGTAGCGTCTCGTGACCAAAATTCTCAGGCAAGCTTGGTATGGGTGTCCCCAAGCTTAAAAGGGAGGTCTTGGAATTTTTTTAAAAATTTCTTATACTTCAAGAAGCTATTTGGATGTTTTTTAATGATGATTGTGGCTTTGGGNAAAAAAAAATTAATGATGATTGTGGCTTTGGGCGTCCTTCTGTTCTGTGATTTACACTACACTATTGTATTATTACTTAATATAGACATAAACTTTTGTTTGTTAGCTTTCACTGATACACACATCAAAACAAAAGCACCTGCTACAATAAACTCCACAAAACTAAAGCTCTGTACCATCCTTAGCAAAACTAAACTACAATAGGAGGTCCAAATGAATAATAACAAGGGGGCAGAAAAAGGGGCAATAGGAGTGAACGGCTGGAGTTCTTGTTTTGAATGCCTGAGAATCAACATATGAAACTCAGAACACAGCAACTCACACTGGTTGTGGAAATGAAATATTGACGGTCGTCCTCAAAGATAATTCTATATGTACCCACAATGAAAGAAATAGGAAAAAACACATGACCTAAGGGTATTATTTCTATTCCAAAGATTAAAGAGTACTTGAAGTTGCTTTGTTGCCTAACAAAGTAATTTTTGAATTCATAATATTATGCTTTGCTTATGAGGTGAAAGATTCGAGCATTAAATTCAGTAAAACACCGAATCTCGAATACTTGTCAGGATTTGGTGGATTCGAGTGGCCCATTTCTAAGTCATAAACATAAAAAAAAGTTTTTTTTAACCTCTTTGTTTCATTATCTACTAATTTTAATGTAGAGAAAAAGTATATACATTTATTCGGAAACATTAAAGGTGAATTTAATTTTAAAGATTAAAATGTTTTATTTAATAGTGATAGAAACTAAAGAATTTATATAATTTTCCTTCAGATTAAAGAATCAATTCATCATATGAGTGTTATCTTAATCTTTGGTAATCTTTATTTAAAGTAATGTTATTTCTAATTTTCTTGGTAAATTTTTTTTTCTTTGATTTGTATTGCGAATTGTAGTAATGGGATTGTTATTCTGCTCCAATTTTAGTTAATATATCTACTATCTGACTAAGAATGCCAAAAAATAGTAATCATAAGTTAATTGATAGAAATAATGTGCAAATATTTTTTTTTATACATTCTATAAAAGTAGGAAAATTTTAATGTAAATTGTTTCTATTAAGGCATTTGTGATTTTTTCAAATTCTATAAAACAATTTTTTATAACTGAATTGATTTTTATTTGAGAATTTTTAAACTGAATTTAATTGTTTTTAAGATTAAATATCAAAGTTCTACTTACCTTAATTTAGTGTCACTTCGTATATTGCAAAAAAATTCAGCTTAAAATACTTGTACTAAAAATACTGTTCTATGTTACTCGATTTTGATTAACACTTTATTATTTTACTAAAACTAAATCCAAAATTTAAAGTGTGTTCTCGCACATCCCTTCTGCTTATTCCTACATTCTAACATTCCATGATTATTTTCAAGTCAAAATTGTACCTTTTAGCAGAGTCCTATGAACTATGTTATGTTTTGTTTAAAGAGGCAAATTTAATGTGTGTTGCAGCTTCTCTGGATCAACCGTATGAGGGTATTACGTCGTCTATTGAAGAAGTACAGGGAAGCTAAGAAAATTGACCGTCATTTGTACCACCAGCTCTACATGAAGGCGAAGGGTAAGCATATTTACCAACATGTATATTGGCTCATTTCACTTCTAGTTGTATGAGGGTATTTAGCAGGCTTTAAAATGGGAGAAAGTCAGAAATTTTCTAGAACTCTCTTGAAGAAGAAACAACTTCGTGGTATTGGTCCCCAAGAGAGCTATATTGACCGAGCAGCTGCCGCATGTTGACAAAGATGGGGTCATTTGTGAATAGAGGGTGTCATGTGGTCAGCTCACTGAATCATCCGGCTTTCTGTCTTGTTTTCTAGACCAGAGCCTTTACTTCTTTATCTAAGTATACCCTCATTTGTCTTCACGAGGCTGAGTTTGACACCATTCCAGACCCACTTTTTCATAGAAAACCTGGAACCTCTTAAGGTCTTTTACGTACACTAATGGGTTAAGCATGAGTTTGGTAAAATTTATATGAAGTTTACCCGTATTTGGATTTGGGGAGAGTAGGAACCCCTTAGGAAAAACAAATCCAGTACACTTGGCCAGTATTCAAACCCATACTTGCCTATCAGTAATAAACCAGATTTGTTGAGTGTGACATATAGATTGTAAGCCCATTGAAATGGGCAGTAAATCATCGTTATGAACTGTTTCCAGCCTGTGACCAGGTCCTTTTAGTAAAATGCCTTCATCTCCCTCTGTCCTTCCACCATTCTTCCTCCTGCACTCTCCTCTCTCACTTTCTCTACCTTGTGGTCTCTTCCGTACATACTTCATATCCATTAATCTTCTTGGAATCCTCTCTGTCGATACCATCTCATCCTTGCTTCCTCAACTATCTCATGTACCCCAATTCTTAACCATTAACCTTACATCTTCATTCTTAATCCTTTCTCTTCTGGTGACACGCTCCTCAAAAACTTCATTCCTATGGCTTCCACTTGTTTCTCTTTTATCCAAAGTCCAGGTTTCCGCTGCATACTATGGGTATGAAGTATGCTCTATACAACACTTCCTTGCACTTTATGGGCACTTCTCTTTTTCAAAGTAGTTCTCTTACACCTGTATAAAACCTCTCCCAACTGCCCTCGTTTCATTATATTATCTCTGCTGCCCCTTTTTGCCTCAATCACACTACCAATATACTTTATGCTCTTTGCTTATTTCAACTCTACTCCATCCAGTTATATCACCTTTCTTGGCCTTGCTCTGCCTTGTCGTCACCATCACTTCACTTTTTGCCGTACTAAATTTCATTCCACACTTTTTCACCTCATTCCCTTCATGCAGCTGTTCCTGTACTTCCTCTCTTTCCCCAAACCATCAAGTCATCTGCAAACATCATTGCTTTCGTTTTTTCCTCACCCAATTTCCCTGCCATTTTATTCATGGTAATTTCCATCACCAATACAAATAGTAATGGTGAGGGACTGAGAGGGCACTTCCCTGCTTGACTCTCTTTAAGTGGAACCACTCTGTCCACCCTCTCACAGTCTTTACACAACTCACATTATTCTTATACATATTCCTTACACTCTCCTAGCCACTCCTCTTTCTACCCTAGCCTCCGCCATTGCTTTCAATACTTTCTTTCTATCCACACTATCATAAGCTTTTTTTTGCATCCATAAATGTCATTACCAGAGCCTTTCCAAACTCTTCTATTTACCATCAACTGTCTAATTCCAAATTTATTAAATCTATCGTCTACCTCTCTTTGAACCCATGTTGTTCCTCTTTCCACTTTCCCTTAACGCTTTTCCTAACTCTCCTTTCCAGATCACTTTCGTACAGTTTCGCGCATTTACACATCAGTTTTATGCCTCTATGATTTACACACCTCTTCCTAGGTGCTTTCTTGAATATTGGTAATATAATAACTTTTGTCCACTCCTCTACCTTAGCTCGGTCAGTAGTTTGTGTTCATACTTATCTCAGGGTCCAGGGTTTGCAACAAATTCTTTTTCTTTTTCCTTACCAATCCCCCTCTGGGTTCAACAATCACTCATGATTTCCACAGCTTCTTTACCTCATCCCTTTCCATTTTCCTTCCTAATTAGCCATCATTAGGTCCTCTTTCCTATTTTCCCTCCTTTGGCTCACTTGACTATACAATATTTTCTTGCTCCCTTCCACTGTAGCACTTTTGTGCACTCTTGCATTCATGTTTTAATTCTCCCTATACTTATCCTGTCTCTTGTTCTTTTTATGAACCATTCTCTAACTGTCTCTTATTCTTTTTATGAATCATTCTCTAAATGCTTTGTTGTTAGTATTCACTGCTTCCTTTACCTTTTCGTTCCACCATGGAGTTTCCTTCCATCTTCCCTTTCAGCTCGTTCTTCCGCATATCTCCTCTGCTGCTTCCATCATCAATTTTTTGAACCTTTACAACTACTTTTCCTTTCCTTTTATGTCATCCTTTGGTATTGCTCCTTTTACTCTTGCTTGAAAGTAATTCATTCTCTCCTCCAGGGCAGTAAATATAGTTACAACATCCAATTATTATAAAGTATCAAGTTATTGTACTTGCTCTGACCCCCAGGTAACGTGTTTAAGAACAAGCGAGTCCTCATGGAGTTCATCCACAAGAAGAAGGCTGAGAAGGCCAGGACCAAGATGCTTCAGTGAGTACATTCAACAAATACAAAACTACCCAATATTTATGACTATCTCAAGTTTACCCATATCTCACTTTTTTTTTTTTTTGAGGCAATATTTTAAATTGCTTCTGAAGTGTAACAAGTTTTTGTTTGCATTTCTGACAAATGTCTACAAAGAGAAAAACCGAAATATTCACAAGACTTGAACTTTTTTTTTGTGTGTGTGGACAAATTGATAGCATATTACTGTTTCATTAGTGTTATTTTTATACCATAAGTGACAACACATTAAAATAACTATCAAAATTATTTAACGTTCATAATAGCATCTTTGAATTTATTGTATATACACAAAAAAAAATATTTTCGGGAATTTTACTACTTATGCCTTTAAATGTAAAATTTTGTTAACTGAACAGATTTAAATGTGATCAAAACTATATATTTTAACTGAGTAAAAAAGTTATCATTTCTTACCTTTGTCTCATGAGATTACAAGTAAGAACGCACCTGCATGAGGGTGTGCGAAGTCCACTTTTTAATTCCGATGCTATGTCAAATAAAATAGAGATATTCCTGAAGTTTTAATGTCTAAAAAAAATTATTAATGTTGGATAAAAATCTTATACTTTACCAAACTATGTAAATATATGTGTTTAAAATAATTTACAAATGCTATATTCCAAACATAATAAATATAGGCTTATTTAATTTTAAAATGATGAATCAAGTTACTATCACAAAATTTAATTTTTACAAAGAAAAAATGGCGCCAAACAGCTATCTTAAATTAAACATTGAAAGAAGGATAGAAGGTAAAGGCCAACACACTTAAGATGGGGTGCTAGTGAGCGTGAGTTTAGGGCAGTATTTTCGAAGTTTTTATAGCATAAACATTTATTTGGCCAAAATAAATCAAATATTTCTTCTATAGAATCATAGAACTTAGTTTTCCGCAAATGCTAATCTCAACAGTTCTTTAATATCTGTCAAGGGTGTCCTGGAATTTAATGACAACTTTTTCTCTGCATTTAAAAAGTTCGTCACCAAATGTCGCTATGCTCATAAGAGATATTCAAGAACTGTTGAGATTAGCATGTGCAGAAAGCTAAACTCTATGTTTCTATAGAAGAAATATTTGATCTATTTTTGCCAAAAAATGTTTATGCTATAAAAACTGCAAAATTAATGCACTAAACTGGCACTCACTAGCACCCCACCTTAACAGAAAATTGTAGACCTAAAATCTTGCAATAAAAACACTACAAAACAATTAATTATGTAATTTTCAGGGTACATCAATCCCCTTATGATTTTAGATTTTTCCTATTAGAACACTAATCTGTGATGGAAATAAGAGTAGAAACTGAAATAATTTTTTTAAATGTGTATTTAACTTAAAATATTTATTATCCAAGCTTAATGGTTGTTGAATACAGGATTTTACTTTTAAATTGAAGTCCAAGTGCATGATTATTTGAAGTTGAAGCTTCGCACACCCCTACATCTGCACTATTTTAATTTTCTTCTTAACATTCTAGTAACCAATTAGTTTTTCATTCTATTAAATGTATTGCTCTCAACCAAAGACTATTAGTAAAAGAACAAGTAACCTAGATATAAGAACTGGCTATTCATCATCTGCTTCAGTCTGTGGCCGGTTCAGTTTAGTAAAATCCCTCCATCTTCCTCTATCCTTCCACCATTCTTCCTCCTATAATTGCTTCTATTCTTCTCCTCTCACATGTACACTTTGCTATCTGCACTTCCCATCTCTTTCTTGGATTCCCTTGCGGTCTTTTTCCATCCTCATTACATACTCATACTATCTCAGTCTTGCTTCCTCTACTATCTCATGTACTCCCTGTACACCTACTCTTTCCTGGATAACTTCAATCATCAACTTATTTCTCTTCGTTACAGCTAACATTTTATTCACAAACTTAATTTTCATGGCCTCCACTTTCCTAGTCTCTCTTACATTAAATGTCCATGATTCATTGCATGTGTGACAATGGTTACAAAGTCTGCCTTGTACAACACTTCCTTACACTTCAAGGGCACTTTCTCAGTAAGCATAATATGTCTCTTACACACTTATAGAACAACTCTTCCTACTGTCCCCTTCTCATTAGATCTTCTTTACAGTTCATTAGCAGAACAAAAGTGCAAAACAAGGCGTGCTCCTCATAATATTGTATGGGTTTATTATTAGTATTGCGTCATTTTTGGCATTTCTATTTTTGTAATTTTCATCCACAGTATTATACAGTTGTGGATATTTTTTAACTTTAATTATTATGAGCTCGCTGTCGAACTCCATTATGCACTTATATTTAAGGTTGATAGTAAAAATATTGTATCTACCTAGCCTAAATATTAATATAAATAAACTAAACTAAACTTAAACAAGCAAACTAGCCACATAATCGATGCGGACAACCGCGGGCAGTAATATAATGCGTGTGGAGCCAGAGAAGAGCGACGAGTTACTGCTCATAAAATGGAACCAGCCCTATTCTCAGGCAGTATGACCTTGAAACCGCCCACCATTGGGTCTATTTTCTAGCAGTAAATTCCTGCGTTTGGAGCCCTGGCCTAAACCCACAATATGTTGGTATTCCAACAGTATTCCCCCTTATAAACCCCCAATACGTTGGTATTCCAACAAAATTACCTTTATAAACCCCCAATATGTTTGTATTCCAACAATTAAGAGAGCCCCAATCCACCGGCATTCCATAAGTAATGCCCTAAGAGAACCCCAATCCACCGGCATTCCATAAGTAATGCCCTAAGAGAACCCCAGTCGGCTGGTATTCCAAAAAGAACACTGTCATTGTTTATAAATGAACCTCCACGTTAATTGAAATTGAACCCAGTCACTCTGACTATCTTGAGTTTTGACTAAGCCATATTGGTGTTTGTGTTCTGCAGTGATCAAGCAGAGGCGCGTCGTCAAAAGGTAAAAGAAGCACGTAAGCGTCGTGAGGAGAGAATCGCTGCTAAGAAACAGGAACTTCTCCAGACGTATCAGAGAGAAGACAGTGCCGCTGCAGAGGCAAAGAAGTAGACTTAAAAGAACGTTCTTTCTCTTATTTTTACCATACATTTAAAATTGTATTATTACCTTGTTTGGGATTAAAACAGTTTAAAAGTGTTGTAGTTTGTTTGGTCTTGTGCTTTAATGTGTGTTGTGTAACAACGAACAGAAATTGGAAAAGAGCAGCAATTCCTACTCCATTGGTTTACAACAAAGGATATCAAACTTAATACATTTAGTTCTTACTCTTATAAAAAAAATCAAGGATTTTCAATACCTCAATCCTCAGAGCTCAAATCCTAATATGAAACCTAGGTTGAAGGATTGGTTGTTAACCATTAGTTTTCTACAATATGCAGCCATTATCTTTGCCCAGAAGCAGCAATTGAAAGTGTGAAACGAAATCTTATTGTAAAAGCCAAATTGGCTTTGTTCCCCTTTGTTTCCATCCCTCTTTCCTGTACTCTCTTCTATTGACATATCTCTATACTTGGATTTTTGTTTTTTAATATGCTTTCATGAATTTGAGTTTGATGCATGAGTTTAATGTACTTTAAAGACAAAAGTGACAGCTTCTCATGGGCTTGCAGATCATAATATGATTTGGCATATAGATACATAAGAGTAGATTTAGTAACTTTTCCTAGCTTTCAGAGATGTTCATTCTCAAGAAAATTGGGCTCTAGTTCCAAAAGTATTGGCACACATTGATAAGAAGTGTTACACTGTGGTAACGGGAAAAAAATAGGGGTGGTCGGGAATTTATCCATTCCCATAAGTCAGCTTGCCAAGGTCAACCATTTATGAGGGATCAGCATGTTTGTTGGTGAGCCAGACAAGGAGTAGAGTATAAGGGGTGTTAAAACAATCACCTTAGAGGGGTGTCAAACCTAGAGAGAACATTTAAGAAATGTAACTTTTAAGGGGTTTCAAACCTAGATAATATTTTGCAGTTTCATACTTAGAGTGAATTAAACAGGTGCCAAACATGTTTTCTAGTATTTTTTGCACTGTGCAAATAATTTAATATAAAACACAATTTTCAAATGAAATTAACTAATAAAAATAATTTCCTCCAAAAATGTAATAGAATTAATTATATTATTAATTGTATTCTTTGATATTAATTCAAAATTTTGTTATTTGATTTGGTAAAAAATGCTATTCGCACACACTTCTATTTTATTATGCTATTTTTTAATTTTTAGCATCACGTCTTATTACTCGTTCCTGTTATACCCCTAGGTACTAATTACTCTAGTGTGTTAGAAATGAGGAAGATTGAATTTAGAGGTGTACCTGCATTTGAGTGGATAGAATGGGAAACCATTTAGGAATAACCACCCTTAGTACACCCGGCCAAGATCAAACTAAATATTCCTGTCATCGGCAGTCTAGTCTATGCCTTAGACCATGCAGCCATCGAAGCTGGTTTTAATATTATAACTTTAACAAGTCTTATCATATTAGTTTAGAAATCCATATATTTTTAATCTAAGATTATTCTAAAGATTAATTTTAAAGTTCCAATTTCTTTTCATCCTTAGAAAATAAAATCTTTTCCGGCATTTTATAGGCTTGGAAAGGCAATGGACATACTTCCACATGGTAACACAGGAGTAGAAATATCTTCACTTGAATCATTGATGCTCTGTAGCACTTTATGAAGAAAAAAAAAACCCCCGACTTGAGTTCAAGCCAACATGATTTGCAAAGNACAATTTCAGACTTTGTAGAAATCTACCTCTTTAATCCATCTTTTGATTTTCCATAATAGAAAGTAGTGTGATTTGTGTCCAGGGCTCTGCTGGGTTATTGTGATGTATGTTAAAAACTCATGTATGTTTTATCCACCATCTTGGGTTTTTCTCATCAGGTGGCATATTCCCAAGCATCCTTAACAAATTTCAGCTCTAGGCTATTGAGAAGTGGGAGAATACCTACCTAGTTAGAAAAATTGCACCTTTAAAAAATGGACAATAATTATAGTTAAGTTTATATTTTAGAAAGATTCATCAGATTTATGGACCTGCTCAAGAAGTTTTTTCTTCTGATATTTGGATGACTTGTGCAGTCCACGGATTTAAGCTGTAGTCGTGCACTGCCATGTGATTATTGAAGGTTGCTTTCTGTGATGCCAGTGATAACTGTTTTTCCATTTCACTCAAGGTTTTCGAATTTAGGAAATTACTTATACTGCTGTAGGAAGCCTTAATTTGAACAGCACCTTTATGTTTTTGTGTTTTCACATGGTTGACTGCGACTGACTGACCACCATGTGAAAAGCAAAATTTAGAGGTGCATAAAGTACATTGGACATTTTTATCCATACCTTTAATGAAGGGAAATTCTCTTATAAAATTATCATTAACTTATGCTGCAATTACATTATGGCATTATGCGGGTGGAAAAAAGATAATATTCTACAAACGCCAGCAACCACCGTTATGTATTTAAGCGGAAATGTATAAAGTAATATATTGCCAACAGAAGCATGGAAAAAAAAGCATCACTATGAGTATTGCCAACAGTGTATTAGAAATTGGTCAACAATTTTACATGGTTATACTGAAAAAATATAAAATCGGTTACCCACAAGGTTTTTTTTTCATGAAGGACATTTAAAAAGTGGGACATTTGATCAAAAAATGGGATGAATGGGAACCCTAACCTAATCCAGAGTTGAACAAAATGTGAAGTTTTTGTCTCAATATACAATACACAAATTTAAGGGGGGAAAGTTCAACTTGTGTTTTTATATTATAAAGAAAAAAATTTGATGCCAAGAAAAGGTCTTACAAAACACATTAGCAACAGCCCTGACTTAATTTGACCTTTTAAGAAAATAAAGATGAAGATTTTGATTTTGATTTTAGATAATTTTATATGTTCTTTCATAATATACCAGCGTTACCACTTTTATGGTTTTACATGACAGCTAGCAGATGCTATCAGTAATGCCAACATTGTCTGAATTATAATTGGAAGAAGGTACAGGAAAGGTGGATAGAAACATATAAAAGGAACAAACACAATATGGCTTTTACAATGAAAAGAAGAACACAGTTCACACTTTACATTGCTGCCAATGGGCAAAGAGGTAATGGTTGCCTCTTAAAGAAAATCGATCGTCACCGCCCAATCCCCCGACCCAGGTTTCATTCTATCGAAAATCATCAGGGAGGAGTGTGAAACGCGCAACACAACTTCCTAAAAGAGGAGACCAAAAAAAAAGGGGAGAAAATGAAAAAATGTAAAGAATGATAGGACAAATAGATAGGAACATTTAAAAGGTAAAACATAAAGGACAAACACAGGAAAAGGATATTGGAAGTGAATTTATAATATATCTCAATAAGGAAAACCTTTGAAATGTTATCTAAGATGTGTAATATAATCCATACATTAATACCTTTTACAGATATTGTATTTACTTGGAAAAGAGAAAATACTTGTCTTTTTTTATATATTAAATTATTTTATTATTATTTTATTGTATTTTGAAATATTTAACTGAATAAAATATTTCTATCCACCGCGTGGGTGCATCATTGTAAAGAACTTGTTTCCATCATGTTCAATCACATTTAAATTCATCGGACTGACACGTTACTTCTTCTTTACTCTAATATATAGAGAAGGTAACGGTATTGTGATACAAGGTAAATGTACAACAGGGGTGAGATAGGGTAATGTTTCATAGGAGTAAGAGAAATCATTAAATAACAATAATAGATTTATTATACAAAAACATAAAAGTAGATATTGAGTATTCGACTCCAAAACAGCTGGGCTAGTGCCTGACTTCCACCAGAAGAGTCTAAAAAGAAAACGTGAATTAAATACAAATAAAGATGTGACAACAGATTCTATAATCTTAAAGAGTTACTAACCTAAACTCGGCCTAGCTAGCTGGACTTGTAATCAAGAACTGACTCATAGAGAGAGTACATTATAAAAGGTAAGAGGACGGACTGTCCATTACATCAGCAGATGGCTAACAAACAGGTGTCAAAACTTAATTGTACTATAGCCGGTCCTTTCCCAGTGGGTACTGCCAGAGCATTCAATAGTACATTTATGTCATTTCCCGCTGCCTGGGGTAAACGTCAAGTTTAGTATACACCAACATTAACTACTGGAACAAAAAGGTGCCAACACGGGCCCAAAGAAAATATTATCTGAGCGGGCCACTATATCAAACTAGCCGTGCTCCACACTTTGCGAACCCAAAATAGTAAAACAGATTAAAGAGATGCCAACAAGAAAACTATGAAATACTGACCTAACTAGGTCCTCAAATAAGGGCGTTAGACAACCTGCTTGTAGCCATACAAAATTTTGAACACGTGTGCATGGCGTCCTTGGCGTCATGGGATATTGTGAAGTCATATGGACTTAATATTGAATAATGAACTTGTGGAGAAGAGGAAGCTTTAAGCAAGGTTCCTATTACATATAGAGCTCAAAACTCCTGCATTTAAGCTATGTCATATGGACATAGGAAAAATACATAGTCTGACTAAAGAAAATTAAGTCAGCTTGACACAAAAACTAAACATAATCACTCTGACTAAAACAACGAGTCTAATGGACATAAAATAATAACAGTCATCTTGACTAAAGAAAACAGGTCAGATCGACATAGAACTAATAGTATAGCCCCCTTGACAAACAAGAAATAAATTAGTCTCCTTAACCACCACAAGTCTGAAGGACTTGGACATTTTGTTGAATACTTGGAACAACAGATGAGAATCCCTCGGCGTCCAGTTGGTGTGACCCACGACTCAAACAACAAGACCATTTGTATCTCCTTCAGGTACTGTGGCATAGGTTCCTCCTTCGAGGAAATGATAAACTTCCAGGAACATCAGGCAAGATTCCCCTGGCGTCCTGGTGGTGAGACCCACGACTCAAACATCAAGACCATGCGTATCTCCTTCAGGTGCTGCAGCAGAGGTTCCTCCTCCGAGAATTTAATATGATGAGCTACAGTTTGTGAACCCAGAGGCTACTCGTCATATACTCTTCTGACTCTTGAAAAAGAGCAAAAATGGGCATCAAAAGAGGAGAAAGGCATGGGGGGGGGGGTTGGAAAGGTGGAGAAAGAGTTACCAAGGAAGTCCGCTAGGGGAGCAGTGCTCGTAGTTCGCGGCATCGAACCAACGATAGTCAGGCCTTTTTTCAACTTGGAGTTCAAGGGTTTGGACGTGTGTTGGAACTGCCACGCCTTCGCTTCCGCCATGCTTGCAAAATACTGTATCAAAGCATGGTGATTGTATCCGGGAGCATCCACTCAATGTAAGTAGAACACAAATTATTTTATTGCAGAATATATCAGTTTTAATTCTCTTCTTTACATTCCTTTAGTTTATTTTAATATCTTATGCAGATTATGGTTTGTAGATGTTATTTCACTTGAGTGACATGCTACAGGGCACCATTTTGAAGCTATGTTTGTTTATCTTTTGTGAAAGTGCTGTGAATAATAATTTTTTTAAGTGGAATAAAATTATAAATAAACTTTGTGCCCAACCTCAAATAAATATATAAATAGTATTGGCCTAAATTACTGTGGTTAACTATCACATTCATATATTAACATATGTTTTCATTACAGTTATCCAAAGTGACCAATGTCAGCTGTTGGCGTAGGGATGCATTAGGGACTCTTTCTAGTAACTTTTTGAGCTGTCATCCAAGTGAACTAAAGTCATGAATCTACTATAGGATTGCTTCCTTTCAGGATAAATGGAGTGTATTGGTTAAAAAAAAGGTTATAATTAATGCTTTAACTTCTTTCTCTGGCTAAGCATCAAATGAACAGAGCCACCACTCCAGATAATCAGGGAATTTATAGAGTTGCCTATTTAACCCAGGAACGGTCGAGGGGTGAGCGCAGCGCTCACTTTCGTTTTATTTCAGCAACTATTTTAGCCAGAGATTAGCTATTGACATGTGCTGTTTTCTAGCTGTCAATCAAGATGTTACAGGGGGGTTGACATCAATGATAGAGGCTAACTCCGGCTTCAGTACGTGTTATGCTAATAAACATTATGACTGCGTCTATAATGAGTGCAGAGCTTACCCTCGATCATTCATGTGTTGAGTATTAGCTGATGAACCAAGTGGTTGGTTTTTTATTTTTCTTAAATTTTTCCAACTATAACATTATGTATTGAGTAGAAACTCTGGTCCATCGATTTATTTATTTTTTTATTTTCATTTAATAAACATTATTTTGTGCCACCATTATAACATATGTTTGTATTGATATACTTTTTTACTATCGTATAACATTTTAGATTTTTCTTTTTTAATTTTTGTACTGTTTTTGTGTGTTTAAACTTAAGATATTTTATGGTATTTCAATTCAGTATTTATTCTGTATAATATTATGAGTGACTTTCGACATTTAGGAACCTTGTCTGAGGCCCAAATTAACAAGAAACCACATGATTTCAAGACTTAACGCAGCAAGGATTCAGAACGATCTGAAGACCCGGGTAAGTATCTTCATCTACCTGAGCCACATCCAGCACCAGAACCTGTTCATACTCTAAAACGAGTAAAATGTAATTTCTGTCCAAAGAAAAAACTGCAAGACTATGGATAGATGTGCAACCTGCATTGTTTCTATCTGCAAGGAACACACGGTTACAATCTGCTGTCAGTGCTCTGATCCAGGTCAAGTTAAAGATAAAGATGCAGAATGAATGACTGAATGAATGAGTGAAGAAAACATTATAATCCACTTTATCAGAAAATATGTTATTTTAGATTATAAATTATTATTTTGCTATTATATCTAATTTGTTTGAAAAGGTCAGAATAAGAAATTATGTTAAAGACAATCTAAAGCAAAAATATGTAATTTTTTAAAATAAAATATGTACCTTTATTATTATAATTACTATTCAAAAATCTTTTATTAGATTTACAATAAAATAGTAACTTTCCTTGTTGTTGTAGATGTTCAGTTATTGTGTTTGTACATAAAAAAAAATATTCATGGTCTAATAAATAAAATATTTCAATGATTTCAGTAAAAATAAAGTATAAAAACATAAAATATTATAATTAATAAAAAATAAAATTAAAACATGACAATATAAATTAAAACTACACAATTAGATTCGTGAGCGCCGCGCTCACCCTCGACTGATGACGTGACACGGGGGGACCTCGACCGGTCCTGGGTTAAAAAAAAAAGACCCGGTTCTCTTTTTAGAATTTTTTTAACTGCACTCAAGGAATAATACATTTTGAGACATAATAATTTTTTTGTAATTAACTATCAATGGTGTATTTAAATGTTAATCCTATAATTTGTTACAGCTTATTTAAAAAAAATTATTGTAAAACAAGTTATCATTGAAAAAAATATTAGTGCTATTGTAATTTCTAAATTCTAATATATTTTTACTTTAAATGTCGCAAGTCTTGATTTAATAAAATTTTAATAATTATGAAAACAAAACCCTAATGCCTGATATTCATAAACTTTACCAAATCACATCATCCTCAGGCCAACACAAATACCTTACAGTTGCACTTATCAAGCAGTTAGGTACAAACAGCCCATAGGGAGTAAATCAGCGACTCGTGTCGTGGGGTCCAGGCACACAGTAAAAGAACAACTAAAAGATACAACATTTCTTCATATTAAATTTTTATAGTGACAAATTTCATCTTTTAAAACTAGTATTTATTTTACAATGCTCTTTTCAGTGTATCTTAATGAGGGTTCTTGTTTCGACAGTTGGGCCGAGTAGCAGCCGGCTACAGCTCACAACATTCAACACATTCACATTGTTTTGTTTTGGTTATCAGTTTTGGGTTGGTTATCTGATTGTTATGGTGTTTTTTCATGGTTTTGTATTATTTTATTGTGAACCAACAGTGACACAGAATACTGTCGCAGAAGTCACATTTTGGATTTCAGCTGATCGTGAGTACTGTTCATACATTTTTACTTTAACAAAATGTAGAATTTTGTTAATTTCTTTTTACTAAAACGGCTGCATTTCATCCAGTTATTTACAATGTACAAACATAAGACAGGTGCACAAAAACGAGCAGAAAAAAAGAAAAAGTTTTGGCTGATGAACTAAAACAAATAGCCAAAAAACCAATCCAAAGTTACTTTACTGCCCATTCCGGTGCATCAGGTGAAGACCAAGCTTGTCTTTCTGCCTCCTCTGAGTCATCATTTTCAAGTAGGCCTTTAGAGAAACAAACAATAACGGAAAACAAGAATGACGATTTAAATTGTTTGCAGGAAGTTGGTTTGTTGAAAGAAAATTCTAATTCCAATGAAAGAAAAAATAATTTAGTTGAACAATCAACATCAAGTGATAACCTATTAGAGTTGGAGGAGGCTAAAGGAAATGACATACTAGGAATGTCAAATATTTATAACAATGTAGACTTAGAGCTTGGCCCCGCTAGTGAAAATAAAATTATTGTGGAATGGGATCCCTCAGCTCCTGCTCAGTGGCCGGATGTTATTAATACAACTGACAGAGAAACAATACTATATAAAGGATTTAAGCCAGTTGTGGTCAAACTTATGGAAAGTTTTGTAGACCCACAAAATATAAAGTTTTCTGAATATCTACTGTACTCTTAATTGTTCTGGTGGAAAATTTAAAATTAAAAGAATTTTTTAGTCTGGAGTAACACAGAACATAAGCTTTATTGCTGGCCATGCCTTCTCTTTGGTGATAAAGATAGGAAAATACAACCATTAAGATTAGCCTTTAGGTAAGTATTTGATTACACTAAATTATACTGAAAAAAGGTGTACAAATATTTACCACAGCATGAAAAGTTTATTTCACAAAAATGGGGTGTGGCTGTGTCATGGACACGCAGCAAAATAACCTCAAGATGGCGGCACTTCCCCCTCCACCGCGCGCGATGCATCACTGTTCTCGCTTATCTTAATGAATTCTTTGATCCTTTAGCTATCTGGTGGTATAATTTAATTTTGGATGTAGAGGAAAGATTTGTAACTACAACACCAAACTGTATCCCCCGATTTTGTTATCATTAGGTTTTTTGGATTGCCCCCGTATGGTAGCAAATTTAAAATCCCCCGATTTTGTTATCAATAGGTTTTTTGGATTGCCCCCGTATGGTAGCAAATTTAAAGACGTATTCACGTCAAAAAACAACTACATTTCATGGAGAAGTTAAGAAAATAGCAAAGCAAGACATGGTGTTGACCATATGATCCAAAAACAAATTTTGAGTGAAGAGGCTTACCTAAAAGAACTTCTTAAGCAGATAATAGATGTTACCTTATTTCTTGCAAGACGTAATTTACCTTTTAGAGGAAGCAGTGCTAAGTTTGGTGACAAGGACAATGGGAATTTTCTAGGTATTATAGAACTTTTAGCAACTTATCTGTTTTTGAAGGATTATATCAATAATATAAAACAGTGCCAGTTTGAAAAGAGGAAAACTGTTCACTATGTGTCATGGAGAAGTCAAGATGAATTTTTGAAACTTTGTAGCGGTGAAGTTCTCAAAAATATTGTAAGTGAACGAGGAGAAGCTGTTTATTTTTCTTTTATTTGTGATTCAACACCGGACATCTCAAAAACTGAGCAAAGTAAAATTGTTTTGAGATATGTATTCTACTCTGAAGAAAACAATGAATGGACCATAAAAGAAAGATCTTTGGAATTTTTTTGACTGTTTTAAGAAAACGGGAGAACAAATAGCAAAGGCCATTCTGCAAAAGCTTCAGAAACATGGAATAGACATTAACGATTGTCGTGGCCTGGGATTTTATAATCGTTCTAATATGGCTGGTAAGTTAAAAGGTGTGCAGGCAAGAATAAAAGAGATTAATCCGGCTGCAATGTTTTCATCTTGTGCTGCTCATACCTTGAACTTGGTTGGTGTTCACACAGCTAACAAAGTATCATTACGAGTCATGACCTTTTTCAAGTGTGTCAACCAGCTATACAATGTCTTCAGCAGTAAACCGGAAAGATGGGACATACTTTTAAATAAAACAAAAAAATTATTTACATAGGGCTTCTGATACTATATGGAGTTCTAGAGTAGAGACAGTGACTCCTATCTCCCAGAATTTACCTCAAATAATAACAGCATTGGAGAACGTCAAAGGAAATTGCAATTTGACAAATGAAGGCAAAGCTGAGGCAGAAAGGTTTTAAACAGTATTTTTCTAAATTTGATAGTATTGTCTTGGCCGTTATCTGGGCTGAATTATTGGATGAAATTGTTATGAGAAATCTAATACTGCAATCTGAGGATTTTACTTGAAATAGAAAAAGAGAACATTGCAGCTTTAAGAGACGAAGTCAATGATAGAAGAGATATTTGGCTGATTTATGTAGAAAGTGCTAAAAATATTGGTGCTGCATTAGGAGCCCCTGCAGAGTTTGAAATTGTAAGACAGACGAAAAGGAAAAGATTTTTTAACGAATAAGAAGTTTACACACTACAAGTTGGAAGTTCCAATGAAGAACACTTTAAAAGTAACATTTTCCATCCTATTATCAGTGAAATTATAGAACAGCTAGACTGTCATTTTCAGCAAGTAAAATGAAATTTGCGACAGCTTCAAAGCAATATTGAACTTGAGCGAAGTCACAGTTAAGACATCAAATTAATGAACAGTCCCGTTAAAAGAAACCATGGAAGAGGCAACTAAAAAATTAATATCAAAGTACGCCGATGATCTAATAGAAAATTTAATTTATGAAATGGATTACCTACAAGCAGTTTTCAAGTCATCTTTCAAAAATGCATTGAAGAAAACCAACAGCAAAAGTTTCCCACTTAGTTTACTAACGAGATCCAGAAATTAAAACTTCAAAGTGTCTTTCCAGAAATTGGTATTGTTTTAAGATTATTTTGCACATTGCCTGTTAGTGTTAGCAAACTCGCATTAATTAAGAATTACCTAAGATCTACTCTAGGGCAAGATAAGTTAAACCATCTAACCATGTTATCTGTAAAATATAAATTAGCTTCCAAAATTGATTATTCTAACGTTATCAATAAGTTCGCAAAAACCAAATTCAGGAGGTTTAGAATGCCAGAGAAGTGTTTTAATTTCTCTGCAAAAATATTGTTGTGTTATCAATATTGCAAGTTAGGCCTATATATTTTTACATGTAATGTTATTTTTCTCAAATCTAAAGTGATGAAACTACCGTATTTTTCATAGTCTTAACTAAAAATTGTAATTCAGGCAATACGTTCTATAAAGAAAAATTTTAAACACTAATTACTTTTCTTTTTATATGTGGAGAATTATAAATTTAATAAAAGAAAATAATAACTATGATTTTGATTTTATTAACAGCCTAAAGCGTCTCTAGTTTTTAGTCGAACTTTAACCAAATGAGCTCAGTAGGCTTATTCCACTGTATAAAGTTTTGCAGACATATTTTGTTTGAAACGTAATGTTCACAAACAAATCAAAAGTAGGCATATTTCACCGTGGCATTGAATAAAAATGAATACTAAATTTTGTTGAGCATTGTGTTTCTAATGCTCATTGTGGGGATGGGGGCCCCGAATCCGATGATTATCTTGGGGCCCACACAATCTTTGGGAGGCCCTGCAAACAAATGAAAAAGTATTTTATGTCCTAACAACTTAGCAGCCATAAAAATAATATAAATTTCTTAGTAATAGGATGGGTGGGTTTATTGGGCACTATACAACTTCTCAAATCTTTAGATCAGAATGGACACCGCTACCTTTATTTCCTGATCCACAGTAAATTGTGATGTGTGTAGTACTTGCTTGGAATTTAAAATATCCCGCAGTGCCCTCAGTTTGGGAACTGCTACCATATATATCTAAAAATTTTTAGCACAGTGTCCGACTACCTGTTTGGACTATACGCTTATGTGTTAATAAAATTAAGCTAATGGTTTTAGGGAATAGGAAGGTTATATTAATAGGAAGTGTATCTGCATTTGCATGGAGAGAGAGAGAGTGTAAAACCATTTTGTAAAAACCACCCCCAGTACACCTGACCAAGATTTGAACTTCAAATCTCATTGGCAGTCTAGCCTACTGCAAGAGTAGCGCGTTAGATCATGTGGCCACCGAAGTGAATCATATGTAAAGAATCAAATAGCCGAAGCTATTATTTGTGTATTTTAGAGAGGAATACTCCATTTAGATATCATATTCTGAAAATTGAAAAATGACACCTGGATACGGGAATCGAACCCGGAACCTTTGGCTTTGGCGTACTAAGCCAAAGGTCCCGGGTTCGATTCCCGTGTCCAGGTGTCATTTTTCAATTTTCAGAATATGAATCATATGTGTTAAAACTATATATTTTTATTCAACCCATGCTTGACTTGTAAAAACTTGAACTCAGAGACCCTCTATGATAGGTATATGGATTTTTCGAAGTGTATATTAGCAGTTATATACAAAAAGTGACAAATGAAGTGAAGGAAACTGTTCAGGTTAGCTATATTTTAGAGAACAGGCATCACTTTTAAGCTTAAAGTTAAAAGTGATTAAGTGCCTAGTGATTTAGAAATATATAGACAGAAGCCCAACACCCAACTTGTCTATGTTTTCAGTTTGGACTTTTTTCTCCATTGTTAGCATTCCTTAAGGTTGGGGTGTAGGGATCGCGAAAAAATACCAGGGTTTTTGCATTTTTTAAAGCAAAAGCTTTTTTAGGTCAAAATAATCCAAATATTGCTTCTATAAAAACATAATTCAATTTTCTTCACATGGTGATATCAACAATTGTTGAATATCTGTCATGAACATAGTGGCATTACCTAACAAATTTTGTAGATTAAGAGAAAAAGTTTTCATGAAATTCCAGGACACCCTTGACAGATATTCAAGGATTGTTGATGTCACCATGTGAGGAAAATTAAACTCGATGTTTGTATAGAAGCAATGTTTGATTTATTTTGACCAAAAAAGTCTTGTTATAAAAACTGCTGGAACACTGGTCTTAATCCCTACCTTAATTTTTGTTTCTACACTTGTCATAAAAATGACTATAGTCATATGAACATAATATTATGGCAGAGGAATGAATACACATGCATGTAAATACATTTGAAATCAATCTCAGATCTAAAATGGAGTGATAATTTTGCTCTTTATAGTTCTACTCGTAGGCCTGCTGTGCAATAATTTTAAGGATAATTATTGCTTCGATTTCTTGCCACAACTTTTATGTTAGCCTAGAAATGCTATATTGTGAAACTTCACACATGCTTGTATTATATCAACAGTTTGTAGAAACATGCTTTGATAAATAAACGATATGACCCAATCTATTGTATGAACGTTCTCATATAATCAATTATTATTATTATTTTTTAATTTTTATCCTAATATTAACAGGGTTAATCGGCTTGACATTTTTTCTAGTATCACTAGAGTGTATTGGCTTGACAGGTCTGGCCTTCTACTGGCGTTCATAGATATGAACTTCTTAGTTTGGGGCACCATGTAGGTACGGACACATTGCCATGATGCGATGATGATAATAATGAGTATGTGTTGCCAGTAGCAGGTCTTAAAACTTAACTTAAGCCTAGTTAACCAGACCATGGTGACCATAGGAACAATTGCCATTCCGGGAAAAATACCTATGGCGCCAATAGGAATTGGACCAGGACAACGCCAACCACCAGACCAAGAGGCCGGTCAGTCGATTATTGATTAAAATAAAATCTTCAATAATAGTCTATCAGTAAACCACCCTTAAATGAGTTTCTCTAAAAACAAGCATATAGTGTTATTTAACATGTAAAAATTCCACAGATACCAATTTTTAACAAAATTGTTTGAGTCATTTTTAGAAAAATCTTGAATTTTCAAAAATATATCAATAGTAAACTACCCTTATATCTAGAGCTAAGGATACAATCACGATTCCACCTTAAAATATGACCATATAGAATCTAAATATCAAGTTTAAACAAAATTTATCAAACCATTTTAGTAATAGGCCCTGATAAGAAATTATTTTGGTGCAGAAAATATTTATAACTACAATACTTTGACAATATGAGAAAGTATGACAAAGTGTGTGTCACAATATGAGGAAGTATAAAAAATGGTGTGATTTGAAAATTGCCTTCTAGCAGCCAAGAATTCATGTCTATTCATTTATATTCAAATTCACCTCATATCTACAAAACATATTTTCATTCCCTAATGTTGTTGTTGTCTACCATTCAGAAAAAAGATTTATCCAAGTTGTGGCCTCAAGTTATTATTATTTAAAAAAAACCATTTTAGTACATGATTCATGATTAGAGATAGGGTAAATTCGCTTTTGCGAAAAAAGCGAAAAAAAAAA
>CABFWB010000560.1:113669-125965 GCA_902151455.1 Timema bartmani
CCAAGTTGTACTGTTAAATAAAAATTAAAATGTGTTTTATATAGCGGTTCAGAATGACAGCAATATTTGCTCAGTGGTTGTGACACATTTGTTGGAAAAGTCTACAAAACTATCTTTTCTTTAAGTTTGAAAATAAAATTGGAGGTTTCATTGGGCCCTTTCCATTTCCTAGTAAAAAATAGACCACAAATATTAATATTCTAGATTATACAGAGGAAATGAATAAAATTTTAATTGAAATGAGTCTCGGCAAAAAATTTTTAAGATAGAATTGAATAGAAGAAAGTGAGATTTTGTTGTGTCTCTTTATTATACTTTCTCATTCGCTTTTGTGTATGTCTCTCTCAGACACTTTTTTGGTATACATTATTTAATTTTTTAAAATTTTTTAATTTTGACTTTGGAGAATATTTTATTGATTTCATATATATAAGTAAAACCTTTTAAAATCCAAATGTTCCTGTTTTAAGGTCATTACCGATTAGAATTTGATCAGCCAACGGGGAAAATTCAACAAAACAACCAAAAATATATCATATCATGGTTATTTTATCTCAGCGCAGAAAAAAAAAAATCTCAAAGGTTACTAAAGCAGTTTTTGTCCTTAACAAGAGAATAGAATTCTCGCGGAAGACAATTAGTGTGTAACGTGCTGCAGATATTGATAGGCAGACACAGACAAAATAGCTTCAGCAATCATGTAAACTAGCCGTAGTCTGTGTCTCCCTAACAAGACTTCGCCAAGCGTAGTCGCAAGTAAGCAAGATTGTGTCCTATGGGGGTAAGGGTGTAGGCTGGTCTATAAACACACAATATTTAAGGTGGGGATTAAGTCGACATGAGCTAAGAATTATTAATATCTCAATTTCTGCTTACCCATTTTACTGATAGCAAATTTGGTTGTGTATGCATTAGACAGGGTTACCATTATTTTATAAATACAAAATTTCCTCATTTTTCCATTCCTTTTTACCTTAGAAAGTAATATAAATCAATGAACTTTTCATTTTTCATAAATTAATCATTATGAATTAATATTAATGGCGTTTAGAACAGAATGATTTGACCTTGACGAGGAAATACATGAACTAAACAACTTTTGTTTTAGGGAGAAGATATAGGTGAAGGGGTAAGACATATGTTCAAATCAGAGTGTTTAATTCTTCAATTTACTTTTTAATCTGTGCAAAGGCCAATGTCCTGAATCTATTAATCTTTCAGATGTTCTTTAGTTCTTTTTTGTGTGTGAAATTATGGATTTTTACAGACACAAACAATTATTTGTTTTTTTCTGGTTTTCCAAGTTCATGACAACCCTGATTCAGCCATGTGCTCACCCGTGGATTGGTTTGGCTAACTGTTGGAAAAGTAGTAAGTTAATTTTAGTATTAAAAAAAAAAAGTTGACAATTTATATACATTATATTAAAAAATAATCAAAATTTACCTTAAAATATTGAGACTTTGATACCACCTTAAAATATACAAAGGAACTGTACTTTGCCTTTAATTGTTTTATGATCAAAACTATACCAACAGATCTTATTGCATGAAATCAAAATTCATCCGAGGTTATTTATGAAATAATATAATTTTGTCAGAAAAATGCCTTAATCAAGATAAAAAAATAACATAGACTATATAAACACTTATATTTTGTAAACAAAAGTAATATTATATTTTGTAAACAAAAGTAATAATATTATAATCTTTAATACCTTTTTTTATAAATAATAATTGAAATTAACACCTATTTATAAATTAATGCTTGTTTATAATTCATTTTGAGTTTTCAATTCAAATTTATTTTTGAAATTGAAATTGATTGCAGTCGGTTCTAATAGATCTATTCTGATAAACAAAATAAAAAATATATATGTATAAATACCAAACACAACATAACATACATTTGGCTCATCTTAAAATTAAATTACACTTAATTTGAACACTATTTTTTTTAACAAATAAAAATAGTTAGTTATGAACTAAATAGTTGTTAGTTTTAAAATTCACACACAAAACAAATTTTTATGTACAATTTTTTTTGTTGAAATTAGGTAAAATCTTGGCTTTTCAATTTTCTCTAGTTACCATAAAATATTATATTTAAATTTTCACATACACAAACTTTCAATTAAAAAAACAGTCGCTTAACTTTGGAAATATGTCAGGCTGTGCTCTTTGACAGTTTTGTTAGAACAAAACATAAAATTCAATTTTTAGATTTGTAGAAGAATTGAAAATTTAGATTTGAAGCTATATTTAGAGTTAAGGGTTTAGTTTTATTGCTCAATTTAGATATTACAATCTATGGTGTTTATTGTTGCCCCATATTAAGTTAATTTGTGGGTTGTGTGTTGATAAGGTTGACTCTTACTAGCAACTTTTGAATTTTTTTCACACCGACCCCGAGGTTGGCCTGAATTAATAAAAAAACAATCTGTGAAAAATTTCAGCTCAATTGGATAAAGGGAACGGGTGCCCCAGGGTCCTTAAAAATTTAAATAATCATTTAGGTGCAAAATATGTATATTTTATTTGATTATCTTACAAGTTACTGATTATATAAAAAATTATTTCAAACAAAAGTTTTATATCCAAACAAGAAACACACATTATCATTTATTAATTTTTTTCATGTGACTAACAGTTTTTGGAAAAGAACAAATCCCCTATTCTAGTTACAAGTCTTGATGTTGAGACAAATTCTATTTCTTATAACCAGGAAACCGTCGACGGTAATTATTTAAAATTTGAAGACCATGCTGTTTTTGTTCATTTTTTGTAAATAATTTATTATAATTTTCCCTTAATTTAACCCCCCTTTCTGCCGCATCATTGACAACTCGCAGTTTACATACTATTTCCAGCCCTTTAATGAAACTTTCATTTTCAAGCCATGTTGATGGTTTTGTCTGTAAAGATTGATCATCTAAGGCAAATCTTTTGAAAAATGCATAAAACTTGAATGAATAAAATGAATAAAAAAAAGCCAATGCGAAACTTCAGGGCTTGGATACCATAAATGATTACCAACCTTTTTAATGCAACACAAAATATATCACAATCGACAGTTTGATATTGAGAAAGCTTAGAGAGAGTTCTGAAATTCAGGTAGGGTGCTCTAACAGCAAAAGGTGCACAAAATTATGTCTCAACATATGATGACAAGAAAAATAAAAATATTGCAGATTACATTTTCTTCTTCTGGTGATGATACAAATTCATGACAAAACAAAAAAAAATTCAAACAATAAATAGCTCAGTGGCATTATCTCTTTTGGAAAAAAAAAATCATTAGTTGTAAGAAGAGTAATAGATGATAGATAATATGTGCCTCTTGTATATATCTACAACTTTTGTTTGACATATTTTTTGATATAATCAATAACTTGGAAGATAATAAAATAATTTATTTTTTTTCGCTTGAATGTTTATTAAAATTTTTAAGGCCCAGCAGCACCCTTTTCCTTTATCTGATGGGGCTGAAATTTTTCACAGATTTTTTATCATCAATTTAAACCGATCTAGGGGTTGGCACGTAAATAAAGCCCGATAAAATGTTTCACCGAGAGTAAATAAGAGCCACCCTAGTGTTGAAATATTGAGTTTAGAAAAGATCTTTAATTTGATTAATAATAAAAATATTATTGGTAAACACTTGCCAAACATACTTCCTGTGTTATTCATAACTTCAACCCTACATAATATACTCTTATAATTATTATATACCTAATACATCACTGTACGTAAAATGGAGGGCAAATACAGCCAGTCGCAAAAGTATCTCTTTGAGTACAGTTAGTAAAATAGCTTTTATAACATACTGTAATAAATATTCTGGCAAATAATTTTAAAATTATTATATTTAGAGAATTTAAACAACGAATCACTAAGGATGTATGAGATTTAGATAAAAGATTTTTTTAAATTTTGATTTGGAAGTTATTTTATAGCTCTTATAGTGCTTATTAGTGGCTTAATCCAACATAATTAGGGGATTAGCAGACCCTAAAAAAATGTTGATATATAATTACAATTTCTATCTTCTATAGAATCTTAAGAACTAATGTAGTAAAGTAAATCTCTTATGTTTACCATGTTTTCTATGAGTCAAATTCAGATTCAAGATTCAAAGAACAAATTAATATTAAAATCCGAGACATATCCAATTATAATGTTTGAAGTGGTTGAACATCTATTAAAACATTTATTTCAAATTATTAAAAAAAAGTATTTATTCATGAAAACCAAAAAAATTATAGGTACTTTTGCGCACTTGTTAACAGTTAGGTCTTAATTCAGCAGACAAATAATGCACGGACAACATTTTAACTGAACAAAAGATTGTCTGCGGGGACATGGAAGGGGATTATCACAACATGTTGCATCTAAAGTTAGTTACAGCATCACCTTAGTTCATAGTCTCACTGCGGCCAGTCACCCGCCCTTGGTGCGGTATTCATAGAGATATTAGCATTCACTTACGCATTCAAATATGTTACTACTTTGGGAGAGAATTTTATTAAACAAAATGGTCATTTTTTAAATATAATTTTAATATTAAAAAACCATAAAAATCTTTTAGCGTTCTTTGTAGAAGAGGAATGATAACATCTAAATGAATTACCGCTCTCAGGCAGAAAATCTTTCTTGGAAGCATCTATTAAATGGTACGGAACATACAATTCTCCCAAACAGACTCGTAAAATATCTTATTTATACTAGAAATACTTTCAGTACCATTTTCATGTAAAATCCAAAACCATAAATCTATATCATCCTTGACAATATCATTCTAAAATACATTTTTTACAAGTTTATTTATTTTTTGCTATAAAAAACCTCCATTCAGTATCAAAGTTTTACAAGTGACATACTGTCACACCATTTCACCCAAACGCTTTTCAGTATTTATTATTTCTAAGACAGTCTCTTCAAAATCGATGATTACATTTATTTGCTTAGTATCTAGAAAATAACATTTAATAGTTTTATTCCTATTGTATTGCACGGATAACACCGGTTCAGGCCAGAAGAGAGATTCAGTTAATAGGCCAGAAAAACGAAATTACATCCTATGGTTGGCCATAGCTAGTTGTGGGATTATTAGAAAGTACCTTCACATTTCAGACTCAAGTATAGCATATATCTTTACACATAATCATCAGGCATTCAAAGAACCAACAACACACACTTTTGAGACTATTTTTACTCTACACGAATTTAAATGTAAATGTCCTCAGTTTTTCTTTGAACATTAAATATTTCCTAGCTTACTCGTAGAAATTATTATATTGTTTAATCCTAATAGAGTTATTTAGTAAGTAAACAATACTTCATAAATAAATTTTGATGTGTTTCACATCTTACATCATAGCAAAATTTTAAATGTTTTACAAACCAAAACCTACATAATACTGAGCCAATGTTTCTCTCTTTTCAAGAATAACAATAAGTCTTGCATGTTACCTTATAATACAATGATTATTATGTTAAAGAGGCACACAAAATATACAAATCATAAAGATGAAATGTACATATCTAGTAGGTATAAAAGTTGTGGAAATATTTTGGCTGGAACCCAACTTGGAGACCCCCGACCTAGCCTATGAGGATTGTCTTCTTCTAATCATTACAATAATACTTACTACACATATACTTGTGTGTTAAAACATGATTTATCACAGGCTTCCGCATGTGAAGTTTTTCAAAACAACTCCTTGGTGAAGCATTTTTAAAAGTAATTGGAACATGTAGTCTCATTCAGTCATATATATTTATATTCATGTCGTGGTTTTAAAGACCACATTCTCTTTTCAATGCTATTTCAGGCACTTAACATGCTTAGGTTACAAGCATCTGGGACCTACTGTGAACTATGAATCACTTCTGCCTCATCTACTCTCACATCATCTGGAGAGGAAAAACTTGTTAAAAGGGATTCAAACTCAATTCCTTAAGAAACAACCAGAACTAAAGCCTTTAGATGAATAGAAAAGGATGCATCTCGATTGATTCATAGGAACTACATGTGTAATTACCCGAACGAAGGATTGTGTACAAAAAGTTCTTCAGAACAAATGGACCCCAGATTCCTAAGTCTGAGTCATAATAACCACAAGGGCTGTCATAACACACACGTTAGTTAAGATCAACACACTTTGATTTACCGTATGAAATAAAAATAACTTCAATAGTAACAACAAATTCTAACTGGTAAAGAGACTGAACAAATTTATTCTTTTTCATATGGAGTTTTTCTCTTAAGGGAAAAGTTACTATAGACAAGCCTCATTACTTATTATTTAAAGCAGATTTCAAAAAGTGGCATGAAAATAAGTATAAATAAACTATCATTATGAAATTGCACTGAGAAATATTATTCAAAATCTTAATAATGGAAGATAGTATTTATATTATATTCAAATAGTTCAATTGTCACTCAAATTTGAAGTAGAGTGCATTGTTTTTAATAAGTAATATGATTACATTTATAATTATTGTTCTGCACAATTTTAGCTTGGTTAATTTAAGTTTTTTAATATAGCAAAACATATTATTACTACAAATGTGAATACAGTGATTTCATGCATAGCTGCTCATTAAAACATGTTCCAACCACAATACAATCAATTATTAGTAGGCCCTATGTACCAAATTCAGTCTCAATCATACCCTATTTTTATGGGTAGTTTCACTAATAGCACCAGTCGCAAGTCGAATAGGGTGTTTGTAAAGAGTCCCTCATTCAAATTTATTGTTAAATACTATCACAATCCAAATTATCGATTGGCCCAGACAGCTATTTTCAAAAGTGCGACAAATTCAGTGAGCCTTATCACCAAAGTTAATCTACATTCAAGTTTGTGGGTGAACAGGATGAGTATAGATTTATAGGAACCAAAATTGGTGGCCACAGAGATTGAATGTCAAGCACATCTAGCCAGGTTTCCCGGTGACAAGGTGGTCATAGCGCAAAACCATACAGGGCATAGAGGCATAGTTTTTCCTAATTAGTTTCCCACTCTACCTCCACATTAGTGTGGGTACATTTCCTCTTATTCTACCCTCTTCATTCCTATACCATTAGCATAATTAAAATGTGTATATCCCAAGCCAGTAGTAAAACGAGATTTTTTAGGCATAGATCTTGAGAAAGTATGTTAAAAGCACAATGTATGTATTAGGGTGGTTGGGGGCAAGGTGAACTAGTGTGTATGATCTGAAACCTGGCCCCACTAGAGAAGGTGAACTCAGCAAATACTTGTTTGAGATTAAACAGTACACCCTTGTCTTATTCATAACTTCCTTTTTATAACAAACTGCTTCAATTGAGTTTTATTGTCTATATTTGCAGGAGAATAAAATTACTTATAAATTATCTCTGGTTAAGCTAGATTTGACCCTTCTTTTTAGAATATACTTGTTTTAATTTTTGAATGTATTACCATATGTTAAAACTCATGTAGAGAAGAATGATAGTAAAATTAGGACAATGTGTTTTTTGTGTGTCCTATCTCAATTTCTTTTAGCTTTTCCATTGTAATAAATAGAAAGCAAATTTCTTCTTGAAAAATTAATGTATTTGATAAATATTTAATGTGGTCACATTTACTTAACCAAAATAGTTGTGATAAAAATGTAATATTATAATGCAAGGGTCAGCAACTTTTTTTGGGCCTCGATCGATGTTTACATTTATCATAGGTCCCTGTGATCACCCTTCGTTTCTCCATTCTACTTTTGATTCTTTTTTCCTATACATCTTATATTTATTCCTTAAATTCAATGTTACCTCCAATACTTATGTCCCTGCCTTTATATAAAATACATAAAATAAATCAAATGTACACTCAGTTTACCCCGAAAGGTATCAGTCTTACTTTGAGTGATTACACTATGGCCATATCTCATAAGCTGTACCATAGTGGAATAATGCAATGTCAGCTTGCCTTTTTGTGCCAATGTAGTTTCCTTATGCGATCGACTGAAAATTGCTACGAGATTGACCTGTTGCCGACCCCTGCTATTATGGGTTGAATCCTTTATTTTTTTTTAAATCTGAATCTTGAATTTTCTTTTGAATCTCCGAGCCAAATTCAAAACCTCGAACCTTTAAAAATGTACAATTTTACAATGAAAATAAAAAATTAATTTTTTTAGCACCACATCTTACTACTTATTCAGGTTATATGCATATGTACTAATCATGTTAGTGAGTAAGAGATAAGTAAGGTTGAATGTAGTTGAAGTGTACCTGATTTTCGTGGAGGGAGAGTGGAAAACCTCCTCAGTTAACCCAAGCGAGATTCAATCCCCGATCTCACTGTCATCTGCAGTCTAATCAATTGCGAGTGGGAATTTAGAAAAAAAAGTTGTTCAAGGCTTGATGCTATTTTGTTTGTCCTGTGTAATATGTTATTAACAACAAAGAGTACACCTTTTTAGCAAATTAATTAGGTATATTAGTATAATTAATTTTGTCCTTTTTTTTGTGATATTATTACCCTTCCAACAAAGTCCATACGATTCCTTTTACCAAGTGCTTAAAATTGTTGTTATGAGTCAAGATCAAGCTCTTCATAATTTTATTCAAGATATTTTTTTAGAGTTTTACGAATTTTGTATTTCTCAAATACCACAAGATTCGAGGGATTCAAGGGTTCAATCTCTATGGAAAATATGTTTTTACTGTACATTGTATTTTACTACTCATCTGGGTTATCTGCATATTTACACTGATGGGAAAGAGATGAGAAAGTTAGAATTAAAAGGAAATGTAGCCTCATTGTATGTAAGTAGTGTGGGAAACCAATTAGGATATATCTAATCAGTACCCCAATCTCCCTGTGACTGTAAAACCAGACTATAGAATATTTACACTTTAGTTCTGTGACCCCTGGTGTGGGAATATATACTTATTAGTTTTGTGATTGGCTTAATATTTTGCTAATGCACTTTATTAATAATGAAGTTATTTTAGCTGCCAAAATTGTGAATAAAGGAAGCACATGAAAAATGTAATATTGGACTATTGGCCTGTAACATTTTGCATAGCTAAGAAAACTATCAAGATGAAGTGTACATGTAATACATAAGGAGTTATAAATGTAACATGCATTTAAAATGTTCATTTTGGGGTACAATCGCTATACATATCAACAATTTCAAAAAAATTATCTACAAAAATGATGGGAAGATAATTTTTTTACGATTTTCAAAAATATTGGATCATAATTAGAAGTTGCTAAATTACTCAGGTAATTATGCTGGTTTAGCTTCTTTTAACTACAGTAGGATTACCAACTAATTAAATAAACAAATAATAAACGAAAAGTAGGTTTTGAAACAAAAACCCCCCGAGTTAGGAATTCCAATTTAGCACAATTTAGCAAACATTTATCAAACAAATTCCAACACAAAAATTGATAAAAATTCATTTAAAAAAAAATTTCTACTTAACAAAAAAACCACGAAAAATTATTTAATTGACAATGAGTTTCATAAAACTTATAAAAACCAAGATACAATGAGAATTGGTATCCAATCACTAAGTAAAATAATGGGTAAATTATATAGATTTGTTCGACTGGAAATGTCTCAAGACCCAGTGTTTGTGCGCTAAGACTAGTGCCTGGACACATTCAGGCAGTGCAAATCAGTAAATTCCACTGCACAATGATTTCATAATAATTTGTTGTATATTTTTTAAATTGTTGCTAAAATGATAATGGCCAAAATTGAATCCTAAAGCATGTCCTCACGTTTCATTCCCAAATTGGAAGACAATTGCTCAACTTTACAATACTTTCTCGAGTTTAAAAAACAATCTCAAAGTTAAAAATCTGCTGCACATAAAAACTGCAGTATTCCTGATCTCTTTCTGGCCTGAACGGTTAGGATAAGACACCATTAGTAGAATGGTACCACATTTATATGTTTCAAATGACAGCTTGACAGACATCAGTACACAAAGTTTCAGAGATTAACAATAGTTATAATTTATTTATTTATTATTAGTAACAATAAAATCGAGCCATCACATGTGTATTTTATTAATTCACCAGTGAAACTTTTGCTTGAGCTGACGTGGGAGTCATTATCAAATAATGTTTACATCACAGAAGTGCTAGTTACAAAAAAAATCTATTGAGGTTAGGGATGAGACATATGATGTGCATATAGGGATGTTTAATATGCACGCATGCACGCGCACACACACACACACACACACACACACACGCACACACACAATATTCACACAAATAATGATAATTGAAAACCATATTTCAGTTAATAAAGTTTTACATTACTATGTTGACAATTTAAGTGTAGAAAATTGGAAATTAACTGTACCATACTTATCCGAATATAAGTTTTTTTTTTAATTGCTTAAGATTTAAAATCTAATCTTTGTTTATTTTTAACAATGCATACTTTTACATTTGAATATAACAGTGTTGTGTATTTTAAGAAGCACAATACTTGTGTATTTAAAATAATACTGCCTTTAACCCATTCAATAATTTACCTTCTACTTCCAAAGATCATCATTGCACTTCCTGCAAATCCAAAACCACAGTTCTAGTTTCATTGCCACCTTCTTTTCAATCCTTTACTTTAATAACTTACAACAATCGTAGAATCGTTGTTTAAAAAGTGGTAAAGAGAGTTTAAACACAAATGGAGTAACAAAAATATAAAACTTCTTATCTCAAGGTAAAGAGGAAAGCTTGTTGCTAGTTTTCAAATATTTTACAATTTTCTGTAATGTGTATATAAAAAAAACTGTATTTATTGGAGAGAGGCTAAATCTAGAGCCCTTTTGCATGAAACCTAGTTTCTATAACTCTGCAAATATGCTTAAGATGTTGTTGAAATGAGCTTATGTCACATTTTCAATATTTTTTCAACTGTTGAAACTCAAACTTTAGGGTCATTATGTAAGAAGAATCCGGTTGGGATATTTTGACTTTATTTGAGTGTGAACCATATTTTAAAATCACGCATCATAGAATTGAATATTGTGTTCGAGCTGAACGTCTGTGCGGCAATTTCTAAATAGTTTTAATATATATTAATTATAGTTAATAATAATGATGATGATAATGATTATTATTATGAAATACTCCAATGTTAAATTTTATTATTAAAATTTCCATAGGCCCACAAAAAGAGTATTAATTTTATTGTTAAAATTTCCATAGGCCGACAAAAGAATATCTCCAAAATATTGACAAATTGGGCCCGCAAAAAAGTAAACAATCCCTGCCGTAGATCATGCAACAACTGATGTGGGTCACAACATGCATAAAAGTATTTTAATAAGATTCTTTGTTTCCCAATAATGAGTAATTAGCGTGACAAACTAGTGTTAAAAATTCTTTATATTAATGTTCATGTTCAAGCCCCCAACACTAACATTGTGACTAAAATATTATTACTCTTATTACTATACATTTATATAAGAGATTACCTTTTAAACATAAATTAATTTATTTAACATGATAGAGATGCAGAAAATTATGATCACTTCAGAAATAGTTAAAAAAAATTGAGGCAGCATACTTGCGAGAGTGGCAAGGATAAAGCGAAAGTTGTAAAACAATTTAATAACACAGCATTTACACTTTGTGCAGTATTATTTAGTTTTCCTACAAGAAATCTATAAAACAAACTAAGTTATTGCATTTTAAAAAAATTGAAAAAAATAAAGTCTTTTGTAATTGGATAAATATAATACCTTAAAAGTAAATCCAAACTAAGTAACGATGTTCTAACATGATTATTTTAAGGAAAGTGTATGTGCATGTGTGTGTGTGTGTGAAATAATCATACGTTAACTCTCATCCCTAATTATAATTAAGTAGTTGTATCCAAACACAAATTACAATATTATTATTATTGCAGAATTTTGTTGAAAGAATATTTTTTATATATATATAGACAGTAGTGCTTCTAATAAAGTATCAACCTTCCATTAATAAACGTGGACAACATTTATAAGAATATGGCGACAATGTACTTTAAATTAGAGCATGACACAATCATAGAGAGAAATGGCACAGAAATGACAATTATTCTATATTTATTAGAGATGGGTCAAATCCACTAATTCTCAAATCCAAATCTCGAATCAGAATCTACATTTTATTTTCAAATCTCGAATCTAAATCCTAGCAAATTGTTAGAAATTTTAATGATTTACAAATAGACCTACATTACACAATACAGGCCTAAACTGTAAATTAAGATTTATTTCAATCATGCTTTCAATTTTAATCAACCCCAGCC
>CABFWB010000560.1:127519-158834 GCA_902151455.1 Timema bartmani
GTTCATTTTTAATGTCACATAAATTTTAATTGCGGTAAAACAGATCACTAAATAAATTACACAATTACAAGAGTTTCCCATAGTACATCAAATAAGTTTTAATATTGGTATTCAATTTTAACATGGACTACTAATTTTGCCCAAATTACATAACATTTCACTATAAAATATTAAATAACATTTTTTTCTTTCTCTTTTTATCAACTGTATGAAACATCTTAAAATGCATGTTTTTGTATTGACTGTACATTAGTCAGGCAACATGAAACCCAGATGAAACCTGAAGATTAGGTAGCTGTATGTCAATTGTCAATGTCAGTGCCGACAGGAAGAGTTTATGTTAGGTCTTTAAGTATCGAATTACATTGCAAGCCACCAAACACCCGAGTAATTAGTTTCCTTCCAACCAATACTCATGGGACTATTCGAGTAAATACTAAATACCCAGTACTCAGAAGTACTCCATACTCTATACTCCATACTCGATTGTACTCGCCTACTCGGTCAGCAGCTAAATACTAGCTTTGACCGTGGTTGGAAATTGAAAAAAAATCGGTCCATCAAGACACTGTGAATACCAGTCACAGTGAAAAATCACTGGTATAAATCACCGATATTTGAAAATCACTGGTATAAATCACCGATATTTGAAAATCACAGTCACTGTATTCACTGAAATCGTAAAATCACTGTTTCACCCATCTCTATTAAGGATTATATCAAATAAATTGGGGTTCTTTGCATAGTTGTGGATAATTAATATCAGTTGGGTAGTAAGAATTAACAGTATATTTATTTAATCGTCACTCTGGCGAGTAAACTTAATAATATATGTCATGGCGGCTGACTTTGTATCATGTGTAATGGTAAATATTTACAAACTTGTTCATGAGGTGAAAGTTTTAGAAGTGAGCATGAGCTGAAACGGTCCAGTCTTAGTTTCCCATTAAGGTGGGAGGGTAGGGTTCTAGGCACGTTAGATTTTCCACACCTAGCAATTATAACTTTTTTTAAAAATAATGATTTTATCCATACTTATCTCTTTTGTCCGAAAAATAAAGATTACAGACTAAATTGTGATTTTCAAGTAGGCCTAAATAAGTAATTTTTGAATTCAAAATATTATGCTTTGTTTATGAGGTGAAAAATTCGACCATTTAATCCAGTAAAACACCGAATCCTCGAATCCTCGAATCTCAAATACTTGTCAGAATTCGGTGGATTTGAGAACTCAAAGATTCAAGTGGTCCATCTCTAATATTTATAAATAGCTCTTTGAGGAAAACCTCTTTTCAAATTTTGAGATACATGATGTTATACATTGAAGAAGGCAGAGGAAATAAGAATAGGAACAAATTACATTAAAACAAACAACATAGCTTTAACAATAGTGAGCCAAACACAGTCCCCACTTTAAACTGCTTTTTGATGAAAATTAATTAAAATAGAATAAGAAAAATAATATTGGTAAAGATGAAAGGATATGTATATTTTACTTTTTTTATTTGCTTCTAACCCTCTTTCCTGTGCCTTCATCCATGTGTAACACAATAATCTAGACTGCAATTTGTATTAGATAGGTCAAGACACTTTTACAGATTGCAACTGTAAATAACAGACAGATTCGGGAGATGAATAATTTTGGCTTGATAAAAAGTAGGGATGTCACAATTTCTATTCTCGATCCCAATTATTAAATTTTAGCCTTGATTTTTTCAACTCTAATTCTGATTCCTAAACATTTAACATTCCAATACTTTTTTTACTCGTCCAACCTAACATTAATATTATGATATTTATTTGTATACCATACTGCTGTATATAAAAAAAACCCAACTAAAATGTTACTTAAACCAAATAAACATGTTTGATTTATGCAAAAGATTTTAAACAAAAAAGGTCATATCAAGTACATTCACAATTTGCCAATACTATAGTGAAATGGCAAAAGCACTAATAATGGTAATAATAAAATATAACCAATTTTAAATATTGTAGTTATGTTTAAATTCCAGAATTTTCATTTACTGTGATTTGAGAGTTAAATTGTAATATTAAGATTGATTCTAGATTCTTTCATTATCATATCAATCAGGGGTATTAAGTTTGGCATCCTTAATAAAAATAATGGTTTAAATTATACTAATGACTAGGAAATGCCAAGGGCGGATTTACTTTCCATAACGCCCTGAGCTGAAGCAGCCTACCAAAATCTGAGTTAATAACAGGCAGTTCGTAATTCGATGGTTGCTTTTTTTAAATTTTTGCTGGAGGTCGATTAGGATATCTTAGAGTCATTCTAACACTGTGTACTTGCCTGCGATTTAATTCACAAAATTATCCACTCTGAGCTATAACCCAATAACCTCATAGTATGTAAATCCACCCATGAAAACTGCCGAGAGTAAGGAATAGCAAAGATATGAACTATATATATATATATATTTTATTAATGAGCACAAGGAAAATGTTGTGATGAAATATGTGTTAATATCACATTTATGTGTTATCTTTCACTCACAATATGAGTGTCTAGCCATGTTGTTCACTGTGACTGCCCTGTTTAATGGCGTACCAATTTTGTAAACATCTTGTATTTATTTGAAGGGATTTTTTTTAAAGGAATAATAAATATAGAATATTTTCTTCTTAATGGAAAAATGATTGCAGTCACTTTTGTGATGACTAGGGTTTTATTGTGTGAAATGGGAATGGTGACATCCTTTTATACTGTGGGAGTTATTAAAAAATTGGAGAATAGTTTTAGTCAAATAGGAACAGTTTCCTTTCAAGAGAAAAAGTGTTGATAAAAAAAATCTGTAAAAAAAATTATTTTAGTCTTTGTTAGGCTATTTTAATTCTTAGGGAGAATAACATGTTATTTCTGTTTTTCTGTTTGTGTTGTGAAACTACATAGATATTAATTTTTGAATACAACTACTTATTAACATAGTATCTCAGTAACATTTATTTAAACAGTGTATGCATAACTGTCTCTCTTGCTTAGAGACAACACTAAAATATATTATTGCACTAATTTTGAGGATAAGAAATTGAAACACAAAGAAAAAAAATCTACTGGATAATCTTAATAGTAAATTGCTTTAAGTTTTTTTTTATATAATAAATATTACACGAGCAAAATGGTCAAAATCACAAATTAAAATGTTTGGCAAATATTGGACAGGGTATTGAAGACGGATCACTTTTGAAAATCACACTTTTCTTCAGTATTGCTTCTAGAATTCAATGTTTTATAAAAAGTATACTGATGTAAATCACGCATTGCAGTTCGAATAGTTTTTTTTATTTTCGTGGCTAAAACAAACATTAATACAAGTTAATGATTCATATTAAAACAAATGCATTCCTCAGCAAGATATGGCTGTCTAGAAACATGCTACCAATGCTCAGATAATTCTTTATGTTTTATCATGGTTATTTATCATATACATGTTAATATAAGATACTTGAAACTTGTTTTATGGTGATTATTACACCAGTTTATAAACTACAAAAATAAAAATTGACACAAAATATAGTACGGTGCAACTTGTCAACATGTTCTATTGACATGATACTTCAAAGTTTAGAAGTTCGCTTTCATTTTACCAACACGACAAAGTAATCTTTCTTGATAATATCAACATGTAAAAACACATTTATTTCCACAAGATACTTGAATGCATGGACTTTATATTGTTATTAGAAATAATTTAGGTATAGATTTGATGGAATTATTATGGAGTGGAATTGGTGGATGTTGAAGATTGTATATAATATTTTACTTTTGAAAGCAATCCATAAATAACTATTACTCTAAAATCTTCGGGAGCTTACATATCAAAGTTTGTTTGATTTCTATGGATGAATAAATTAAGCTTGGAGCAACTTCATGGGATCAACACTATATAATCATGCATTAAAATAAACCAATCTTTATAAATTGGTAAATCTATTATAATAATTTTATTTTAAAGTCTAACCTAGTTGAGTTACTTTCATCGTTGGGAGCTGTGTATGTGTGTGGTGAGATGTTTGGATAAGTAATCTGCGCGGGCAAAACATTTTCCGCACATCTCGCAATGGTAGGGTCTTTCGCCAGTGTGAATACGCAGGTGCCGGGTCAGATCACTCTTCCCGCCGAATGCACGACCACAAAATAAGCAGACAAACGGACGTTCACCTGTGTGTTTACGAACGTGGAGCTTGAGGTTTTCCTTGGAACGCACACACTTGCCACAGAATGGGCAAGCGAAGCGGCGTTCCCGCTGCCGCTCAGCCGCATCCAAGCGGAGAAGATTGAGGAGGGAGGCTTCTTGGGCGGAACGGAACACTTCGACAGCTGTCCCAGCTCCGCTGCCACTGTTGGATGCCATAGAGAGGGCAAAAGCTAACGAGTCAATGGTTTCATCCTGGTCTCCGCTGTCCATCTGGTTGGAATAATTAAGCAAAAACAACACAAAGGGATATAGTGTGAAGCTTTTTTTTAAAACTTTGGATTATATCTAGTAATGAGTACTTAGAGTCTCTTAAATCTTAAAGGACATTTGAAATTTGAGGATTCAAAAATATATCAGATTTTATGTTTTAATATCAGATTTTTTTCCCCCCTCCAAACTTTGATTTTGAATTTGTTTTAGAGCTACTATCTGTGCTAGGGGTCTGGGGTTCAATCCTCAGTCCTGGCACAGATTTATCTGATTGCCAAACCCTTCCTTCACCTCTGACAAGACGTGTATTAATCACAACTTGTGAATGTGAGGAATGCCAGGCCTCCACCGTGGTTCAGATTCCACGTTAAACTGTATGTCCTCAATTTCGTCTCACAATCACCCTACCATTACACATTAGCGTAAGTGCGTATAACCCGAACGGGTAGTAAGACGCGGTACTAATAATAAATAATAATAATAATAATAATAATAATAATAAATAATAATGATAAATAATAATAATAAATAATAATAAATAATAATTATAAATAATAATAAATAATAATAATGATAAATAATAAAAATAATAATAAAAAAAAAATAATAATAATAATAATAATAATAATAATAAACTGCTTATTAGTTGCTTTGACCAACATAACTAAAATCCAAACAATTAATTTACCATATATGTGAATATGAGAAAAAATGTTGGTTATCAATTATATTTTCTAAAGCAGCTTAAGAATTATTGATAGTATGGATTTGTAAGTAAAATAAGGATTTGAATTCACAAAATATTAAATTTGACTCATCTTTAGTTATATCATATTATAACTAGCTCAAACTAAGCTGGAGCACCCAAACTTATTCTCAAAGATAGTCACACTATCTTGGCATGAAAAAAAACCACTTAGAAACACAAATATTAAATAATTTTAGGTGTCTACATCTAAAATAAAACCAGGCTCTTTTAATTTATATAAGGGTAAATAAGCTGAACCATCTGAGCATTAATGTTGTACCCTAGCTTGCCCATATAAACTCCTGTCTTAAATACTTGGAGGAAAAAGTTGTTTGGAATATAGTACTGAGCTAGATCATGGCGAGAAGGGATAACCAGCGCTCAGTGGCGTGCAGTGACTTTTCTCAAACAGGACTAGGTTCAAAGACACCTTTCATTATGGGGCTAAAGAGGAATACTCTCCATATAATGTGCAATATGTAGCTTAGCAAATACACTTTTACAGGTCATAGGTTACACAATTTAGCTCCCTTCAACCAATTCACAATATTTAGACATGGAATATACAAACAAATACATAAATAAAGATATAAATTAAACAAAAACATGAATAAAAATAAACAAATAAATAAAAAATTAATATTGGAATCTTGCCTATATGTGTATATTAGTGTGATCCTTTTGTTACCTTTCTGAATGAATTTGTTGATAACAGTGTCGTAGAGTGATTTTTGACTCTGCAGTTCATCTAACAAGCCTTTTTCAACTGACAACAGGGAAAGTGTGGAGAGCTTATTCTCACAATGGGTGTTACGCACAGTTGTCTTAAACGTTTCAAACAACAGCGGATGTACTCACTGGTATTGTTGATACCAAACAACATAATTTATAAGTTTCTTGGAACACTTCTTCTGCTAAGCCTCTTTCCTCCAAGAACTTCATAATTTCAGTCACAGTCTTGTCTGAAAAGTCTGATAGTCTGTAAACTAATTCACTCTTAAAGTTGCCAAAATTAAAAAGACTACCGTAGCTTGACTGAAATGACAAATATAAACTGTCAGGAAATCGAGAATAAAAGCTCTGAAATTTTTTTAATCTAGCAGTTCAATAAATTGCAGCTCATTAAGATATTGAAACTTCAGCTCTATTTGCCCAAACATGGTGTCAATAATTTCATTATAAAGACCGACATATTTATTTCTGGGATTCAATGAGTCATCTTCTCTACGTCTCTTCTTAGGAGCTTCTACATTGTCATCATCTTCTATATGTCTCTTCAAAGTCGTTTCTAGCATCTTTGAGGTGAGAAATCGTCTCTTTTACTTTATCAATGCAGTATTTCCCATCAAAAGATTTGGTTTGAAAAATTTTTAATAATGTGTCAGTGAGATAAAAAAATGTTGCTGAAAACCTTCAGTAGAAAGGCGAAAATGATATTTCTCAATGATTGCGCATACCTTTTAGCAGTCAAGAAAGCATCAGTATCCCAACTATCTGGATTTTCAGCAATATCCTCAAAAAACTGTATGAGTTCTGTTTTATTTTCTTTCACCGTATTCACAATTCTGGAATTGTAATTCCACCTTGTACTGGCAACTGTTGGAAACCGCTTCTTTACCTCAGATTGATTAAGAGCGTTAATTCATTTCGATTAATGTGAAAATAAATTTGGAATGCCACTTAATGTCTTAAAAGTATCTTGCATTCTGTTATACGATTCATAAACTGAGAAAGAATAAGATTGAGTTTGTGAGCATAACAGTGGATGAAGAGTGCACCTGGGCACCTATTTTTCACAAGAGTTTGTATACCATTTAAATGTCCAGAAAATTCCGCGGCTCCATAATACGCTTGTACTACCAGTTTTTGCTCACAATTAAAATGAGAGAGTATTCGAAAAACATGCTCACTCAAAACAAATGCAGTGCGATCACTACTAACATCTGAAAAACCAATATATCTTTCATAAATGTTACCATCTTTCACATATCGAGGGACTGTTGAAAGTTGAGAGAGCTTTGCAATGTCCGCAGTTTCGTCCAACATTATTGCTAGAAAAAATGTATCATTTATTTCTGACTTATCTTATCCAAAATTAAATCACCAGCACATTCATTGATGTCATTTTGAATTTTCTTGGAGGTTCCTTTAAACACCCTCTTGCTCTGGAGATGAAAATCCAATTACTATCGTACTTAGAAAGTAATTGCATCAGTTCAATGTAGTTTCCCTGGTTAAGGGAATCTTCCTGTTTGTCATGTCCTCTGAATGGCAGCTCTTGTTTAGCCAAAAAACAGCACATATCAATTAATCGTTTCATTAGTTCTTGGTTTGAATCAACCTCTGCATTATGTTTTAAAATGTCTAGCCTTTTTTGCACTCAGATAGATTTTGTTTTATGCTTTTATTTCCCGTGGAAATATAACTCAAAATAGATAAACTAAAAAATGTCTGGGGACTAGCCTAGTCCTACTAGTCCATTGACTTTGGCCACTGCCAGCACTCTCCACAATCGACTAAACTGCCGGTGATGGAGAGAACAGTGTTTGAATCTCGGTCGAGTGTACAGAGAGTGGTTTTTCCTATATAGTTTTCCACACTATCTCTACATACATACATACATACATACATACATACATACATACATACATACATACATACATACATACATACATACATAACAACCTAAATCCTGTATTTTACATTCCTACTCCATTAATGTAAATGTTGGGATAGCTTGAAGGGGTCGTAAGACAAATAAAAAAAAGTTTTAAGTGTGTGTATTGTGTCTACAGTTTTTACTGAAACAAAACCCAGGTTAAGTCCACTGGTTAGCCCCATTTACTTCTAACCACAATGAATGCAAGGCGACTGAACGCAAGACAATCTTGCATACTTCCCTGATAGATCTTCAGCACTATTAACCCAAGTACACGCATCTAGCTCCAGTGTTCCGATTAGATTCTGTTCATATTTGTAGAGAAAATATATTTCTTAAATATACAACAAGCTGTATCAGTTACAGGGTTGCCACTATTTTCTTACAACCAAATTCCCTATTTTCCTGAAGGAATTCCTATTTTTCCAAAAAACTTATATTGAAATAAAGGAATGAAATTTAATTTTTCATTAAAAATTGACTAGTGTTAAGTCATTTAATTGTTGTTTGAAACTGGATGATTTAAGCTTGATGGGGAAACGTATGTAGTCATCACACAACCCAATGTTTCAGGAGGGGAGAGGGGATAAGACATGTGTTCGGGTCACTTATTTTTTCGATTTGATTTTCTGCCTATATAAAGGACTACTATTTAAGGCTCACAGCTAAATGTCTCAAATTCATATACATTCCAATATTTATTAGATTTTTTTGGGATGAAATTTCTGTTTTTTTCTGTTCTCCGTGTGTGTGGCAACCTAAGTGAACAACTGTGTTATGTCTATAATGTTCACAATATGGTATGGGTAGATGTCATAGCCGCCGTGTTGCCAACCTACCACGAGTCTATCAGATTTTTTCTTGGAACCGCTCCCTTCTGCGAGGTTGCTCCCACTACCATAGTAATAGTAGTCATCCAGGGAGAACTTGTAGAAATTGTGCTGCTCCGTTTTGGACACAGGGACGCTCGCCGACCGCTCAAAACTAGTCCCAGGGGTCTCCTCCACTGCATTGCTACCAACGGCCTCATTGGAGCTGGATACTTGGTCACTGCCAACACTCTCTGTTGAATGGAGTGTTACACACAGTTGAGGTATTTTTAAAACATAAAGATGCTTTATAGACAGGTTATGCATATATAGCGTTATTTGTTTGACAGCACTGACTACAAACTGTGTAGCAAACTCAAAATTAGATCATAACTGATAGCAATGGAACATCCGCCCTCCTCAGTGTGTCTTATCTCCAAGTTCATAACCCCGATTCTATTTACTTGGACTGGCCAAGTTTTAAATGGGAATCACCAGGATAGGAAACCACATTGTGTGGCATAAATATCAGTTAGTTATTATAGCTTATCTTAATACACATTTTAACATAATCATATTCAAAACAATAACAACTGTAACAAGGAACTTAATACTGACCTGTATTAACATAACATGTGAAAAGAATGTGGGCTAAAAGTTTTAAAAAAAGAATGAAATAATATTCAACAAATCAATGAATTTTACTACCTGTTATGGCTATAGGCATAGTTACTCTAATAATTGTAAAGGGGTTGAGAAAGGTAGAATTTAGAGGAAATAAAATTGAATTTGTATGAAGGGAGAGTGGAAAACTCTTTTTAGTACCTTACTACTACTACTACCCCAGTATGAGGTTGATACCTTAGTCCAGTGGTCGGCAAACTTATTTGCCAAAGAGCCAAATATGAACATTACAACAATTTTAAAAAAAATTGGGAGCCAAATCTAAAGCCATCAGTACAAAATGATAATCAAAATTTAAAAAAAAATATTTTTAAAAAATACAATTTTATTAATATATGTCACTGCACTAAAAATAAAAAATAAATTTTTTCAATCATCAAAATAACAAAACTTTTAGAATGACCAAAAATGGAAGAAAACTTCCAACATTTGGACAAATAGAAGTTATTGAAAAATTGATTACAAATTTTGAACCGGAACCACAAAAATACATAGCAGGTGTAATAAAATCGTATAAAAATACTTGTAAGATGTGCAGCTAGATTGAAAAATACAACAACTTTTAAATAAGACGTCTGACAACGGCAGACAAAGTAGAAAAGACAAAACTGTTCACACTGCAACTGCTGATCTGTGATGCCAATTTGTACCCTCACTACTTTAGAAAAAGTATGCGTGCGCATGCTTGTGGTACCTTTGTATTACACCGGAGTACGCCGAAAACATATGAACAATTTCAGCCGGTAGTTTGTACATGGTTTGTGTTAACGTTTACGAAAACTAATAAAATTAAACTCGATGTTCGTTATGTATTTTTACAACAATATAAAATTTTAATTACCTATCTATCTTTTAGCTTAAACAAAAAATTATACATGTTCTCGATTTATAGAAGAATTTTAATTTATCAAAATAAGATGTAATTTTTCTTTTACCTAGTTTTTTTAAATGAAAATATTATTGCGCCTTCCGTGGATATTTGTGTCAGAGCCGCACTTAAGGTGTCAAAGAGCCACATGCGGCTCTGGAGCCGCACTTTGCCGACCACTGCCTTAGTCTAACCACCCAACCATATGGATACAAGTCAATAGGTAAATTAACCAGCTCACTGACTGACTGACTGCAGGGCCTGATTCAGGTGTAAAATGTCCCCCCATTGATAACACACACAATAACAAAACACCATTAACTTTTCATAGGAAGCTGCAGCTGTCACTTTTGATAAATATTATGAACACCTATAAAATAACAGTAATAATAGAGCAAAATATTATCAATGTTGGCCGCAAAAATATGTTATTATTTTTAAAAATGGGCTTCCTATTAAAATCAGGGTAGAGCTCAGATTGCCTTGCCTGGGATCAGGCCGCTCTGTCCCAAAGAGAAACATAATGTGTGTATTCCCAGACTATGTCTCCTCAGTTACTGGTAGAGCAGAGGATCCCGCTTTCATAAAACCTATAAGTAGGAAAATGTGGAGCTACAATATTCCCAGAGACACGTTACCTTACTTCTGCCTCCAATTTTCTCAAAGGAAATAAGTGTAAAATAAACCTAGTTACGATTTGACAATAACTTTGCGAAATGATTTTACTAGTTGGTAAGTTTATTAAGCTAATTAAAGTAACTCTCAAACTGAGCAATAATGGGTACAAAATAACTATCATATGCACTTCTGCTTAAGACTTCTTCACCTACCGGAGTCATGTTAAAATAATTACAAATTCAAGCAACCAAATAGCCAACCATTGTGTAGTGTCCCAACTTGTAAACTCTATGTTGTTTCGAAAAGGAAGGATGAGAATGCAGTTTTATATTCTATTTGTATTTTATATTTAAATTCGAGAATTCTCTTTATTTTTTAATTATTCATTTTCATTTTAGAATATTTATGCCCTTCAGGCAGTTTGGAAGTCAATACATTTATTTTATTTTAAAAGTGCTTACTGGGTACATTGGACAATGAAACAAAAAACTGAAAGAGCTGATCTAGCAATGTGTTTTCATTCTAAGAGAAATATACCTTTTCCTTAACACATGGCAGTTGCATTGTCCAACCAATCAGAAAGTCAGGATTTAAACTACTCTCTTGTGATAAGTTGAGATTTTCAGTCCACTCTGGTGCAATCGATGATGTCATCAGAATTTGAAAAATATGCGTAGAAGAAACGAACTCTCACTGTTACACGAGATAGAGACGCACAGTGACCGGGGTGGCGACCAGTCGTGTGTTGCTTGTTGTCACATATTTAATTATGATTTAGTGTATACAGTGACTAGCGTAGAGACAAGCTGAAGTTGTTAATTATTATAGTAATACATATAATAAGAATACTTTTTAACAATAAATTAACATAAAAGTAATCAAAAGTATATTTATGTATAAGTAGGAATTTTCTTATATGATAATCACATCAAGAAGAGAAGCTGAGATAACCAGGGACAGATGTTAAGATTATAAGTCATCTTTGCAAATTCTTCAATTGATGAGCCATCGAGGGGCTTTCATCACAAAACCCCCATAGAGGAAGAGTTTTATAATTGGCTACCCGACGAGGGGCTTCGTAGGATATTATAAATTGGTGCCCATCGAGGGGCTTTTCTTGACTATTATAATTGTTGGAATAAAGTCGAACCTTTCGGGTAAAACCGCTTTCTTACCTCCCCCTGCAAATTTGTGGGGATACAAAACATTAAGAAACTTAAACAAAGGTATACAACCACAATTAAACACCACATAATACACTAAGTTATGTCAACTAATTTTAACCATGAAATATTGGTGTTTTCATCAAATAGTTCCAACAATCAAATAATGTTGTTTTCATCAAACAGTTCCAACAATGGAATAACGATGTTTTCATAAAAATTAATAGCTAAAAAAAATTAATAATGTGTAAGAGTATAATTATTTTAAGGTTTATTCTGGCAAGAGATTAACCTATGCTTGTACATTTCCTTGGAAGTCAAGAGTGTTGGGTTGCCATCTTGCTGAAAATAGCATATATCCAATATAGCTTGCATCCTGTTGACGAGCGAGCACGGTGCGGCCGATGGACCTTCCTGGCTGTTGGAATATCGAGATCAGCAAGTTTACACGATAGAATAAGACTTTAGTTGAGTGTTTGAATCCATGCTGGGTGCGTGTGTGTCGGTATCTAGCAACAACTGACTAACGACGGAATAAAATGTGATCTGGTGGTTTACCCCACCGGAGGGTCGATCGCGGGTCTAGAGGAAGGTTTGCGAGTCCCATTATTGCGCCTGCTCCCTTGTCAGGGGAGATCTACCCGGTTACATATGTAGTAGTTTAGTCACCTGAATCAATTAATAAATATATATTATTGGACTAACACTAGAGTCTCACTCCCCACGAACCACCCATTCCAACCCCAACCGCTCGAGGTCCATCCCAACCATGTAAGTCCCTACGGTTCCGCGGTAGTGCTGTAGTTAGGGTTGGCTACCGGGCACCTAAAGAAAAGTAGTGACCTTACAAATGATGATTTTATTAATAGTTCCAACCATGAGTAACCATGTAGTTCCAACAATGAAATAGTGGTGTTTAGGTAAGTTATACTAACTGGAGGTTTAAGTGGTGGTGAAACTTAAATAACTAATCTTTTAAGATTGTAGTTGAAACAACCAAACCAACACCAAATCTTCCGTTGGTCCTAATAACTGTCTCAGTAGAACAAAACCTTGATAATACTATGATTCTTCACTGACACTTCTGAAACTGAGGCTTATAATTATTTATGTAGGAAAGTTCACATTCCATTCATCATGAAGAGGTGACGTATCACCAGAACTTTTGTACCTTTGTGTAATTTAAAGGCACCATGGGGTTATCCAAAATGATAATTATTAGTAATGGTTTCTTTTACAATAAGTACCCTAGTGTAGTCCTTGGCATCAAAACATTGGGTCACACCACTTATAAAGTGACAGTTTTGTAGAAAATCACTTGCGTGAACACATTAATTCTCTTTGTATGCCGTCCAGAATAATCACAACATTTTTTGCCATAGTGGGATTATCATTATCATCATCATTATCAAGACACTTGATAAAACAGAACAACCCGCCATGTGGCTATCACCTGAGCTCACCTCTTTATAAAAAAACAAACATTACTACTAACTTACACAGTTCAATGCTGTGTCTTACATTGTTACTATAAACAATATACACATACAATTCTTCACATTAATATTATTCAAATTTAAAAAAATAAGGATTTCCATTCTTACCAGACACAGCATGGCACAAAACGATGCCTTTGGTGTCGCAAAAAAAGGAAAGGTAGAGGTAAATTAGTTTCCTTGGCAAGCATTTACCTTTTCTGGGAAGGAAACATTAAATAATCGCCAATCTGAAAATTTCCCAATCTGATGCTACCAGACTAAATCATAATTTAGAAACACGAATAAATACAAAACATCTTATTAAGATGAAAACTATTATTTCAATTAGTTAATACTTACAACAATTATTTTTGATCCACAATTTAACTTGGCCGATAAGATTTCCATAACAAATCTGGCTGATCTCACTATTGATTTCTCAAAAGGAGACACAAATGCCATCCCTCAGCACCATAAAAAAACTCTGTTTAAACCACCGGGGCTCAATTACTGACAAAGAACCAATTACACGGTCAACTTTCTAAATAAATTATTCATACATGCTAGTCCCTTACAAAGTGATACAAAAATAATGTAGCTGGAACATAATGTTCACTTTCTAAACACAATTTTATTGCAGTAAATTATTTAAAAAGCAACTCAACCTATGTCATACAGCCAGCCCTGTTGGCAAGAGCTTACTAGACAGGTATTAAGGCAAACCATTCACAGGGCTTGTGCCGTGTGGAATGGTACAACGCCCTAAACTGCCATCACCCTAGAACAACGCGATAGACATAAAGTCAAATAGGCCTCGGTGGAACATCTAGTATCAACATAAAAAAAAAGTGAAAAAGAAAGAGAGAATGGGCATTTCTTCTATTTAACCCTTTAGTGAAGTGCTATTCAGGGGAGGTTAGCGCATGCGCAGCTATCTCCAAGAATAAAAAAGAAAATTGATTGGTTGAACTAGGTCATGGTACAGCATGAGTCTACCCCTTATCCTGGTCTACTAGTCTACAATCCCCCCCCATAAGAAAAGTTTTAAAACACCTGGTATGACGTTGTAACAACACTCTCGGAAAGCAACTCACTTTGAAGGTGGATGTACTAGTCATGTAAGCAAATTTCACATTTCAGTTTTAAAATCTTGTTCTACTTAATCTTTTCAAAATTCTCTTTAGGCTATAAAAATGAACAATCCTCATTCTCAGTTTGTGTGAGCCCTAGGCCACTATTTCTATTCTGTGTTTTATGGATAGTTTACCAGGAAGTTATTTGAAATTAGGATGGTTGTGAATTGGTATGTTTCAAATGGGTATAGTGTTTGAGAGTGACCATTTGTTGCCTTGTTATTAATTGTGGACTATGGTTGTTTCTTGTCCAGGGTTTAGGATAGTTAATTAGTAAACCAATTAATTAATTAATTTAATTTTTTGATTTATCTTTCAGTAATTTGCAGACTGAAGGTTCGCTATGATAGAAATATATAGCTCTTAATCTATTTAACTCGATTTAGGTAGATATGACAAGGACTAGTAAAGAAGTAAGGCGACTTCACGTTGTGTGAAGCCTGCTATGATCTTTCTTTTTTCTTCTTTTCATGGAAAAGTATTTATCTAACAAAGTTGGGCCTCTGTTGTTATGTTTATGCGATGAAAATACCAGGAGGTTGTCCCCTTTGGGTGTATGTTTAAATTTTGTAGGAATTTGGTGAAAGGCTCGCTTGGCTGGTGTGAACCTAGCATTAGTAATTTATTGTACTTTAGTTTTCATGTTTTTCTATATCAATTGACGACGACGTGCACTTACATAACGACTCATTACCTATAATTGATATGGTATTGAGGTTTTTTTGAGAGTTGAATGTTCAGGTTATTATCATGTTTTGTTTCATGCCTCTGGACAATTAGACTAGTTCCAAAACAATGCCCTGCCAGCCTTTCCCCACCATATAGATTGAGATAATTTTTTAAATTTGCTCTTAGCTGCAATTTCATTTATGTACTCTATGTTTATTGGAAGGTACCTCTTTCACTTAACTTAAACTTACTCGTTATATTTTGTTTACCGTGTTATATGGAATTGTTATGATATGAAAAATTATTATAATATAACATAGAGTTACGTCTTTCAGTTTACCCTATTTGCTCATACTGAATTCCTTTAATTTAATTAATACTTTTAGTCTGTAAATGGTGTGATTTATTAGGATAATATAGATTATGTCTTGTGGAGTTACGAAGGTTATTTATTATGCTATTTCATCCGTGAGCTAGGTGGTAAATGAAATCAGGGAAGTTGATAAACATTGAAATTTTACAGGCGCAACATTTACTTGGGTCATTCTGCCCTGATTTGTCCTAATAATATTAATTTGAACCGATTGTCAGCTATAAAGAATTGTCTTTTTGAGTAGGCTGAAGCAGTTGGGTGTAGGCTATACCAATATAACTTAAAAAAACAACTTAGCCCAAGACGAAACATTTGATAAAAACACTTCCAACCCTGGTGAGAAAATTGCATAGCCTTAGTGAATTATATCATTGGTGGAAATTATCATTTTTATTGAATGACAGCCATTTAAAAATGACACCTGGAAACGAGAATTAATTCATGGACATTTTGGCTTAATATGCCAATGCTCTATATTTGAGCTATCTATGATTTGTCTCATGCTCAAGGTCATTTATGGCTCAAAGTTTACCAAAGTTATAGCACCTATTTTCAAGAAAGAAGGCAGGAAAAGGTGTACAAACTATAGGGGGATAACACTGATGTGCTACTGTACAAAAATATATGAGAAGATACTGGAAAATAGAATGAGAAATAAAATCAAATGAATCAAAGGTAGAGAGAGGAACAGCACATATTTAGGAACCAGAGGTCTACAATAGACTTAATCTTTTCCATACGATAGTTGATGGAAAGAAGGTATGAATATGGGAAAGACTTGGTAATGGTATTTATGGATGTTAAGAAGGAATAGCGTGGATAGAAATTAAGTTTGGAAAGCAATGGAGAAGGCCGAAGTGGAAAGAGAAGTTGTAGTGAGAGTTAAAAGCATGCATAAGGATAACAGGAGTTGTGTTAATACAGAGAATGGAAGGATGTAGTGGTTCCAAATAAAAAATTGAGTGAAGCAGGGAAGTGTACTTTCACCATTATTATTTGTAATGATAATGGAAATGGTCATGAACAAAGTGGCAGGAAAACTTGGAGAGGAAAGAATGAAAGCTATGAATGTTTGCTGATGACTTGATGACATGGGGGAGAAGGAAGAGGAAGAACAGGAACAACTATAAGATTAGAATGAGGAAGTGAAAGAGAGTGGAATGAAATTTAGCATGGCAATGTGTGAAGTTATGGTAATGACAAGGAAGAGGATAAGTCTTAGTAAAGCTAGTTGGATGTAGAAGTACTGAGAAAAGTACAGAACGTAAAATAACTTGGAAGTGTGATTCATGCGAAAGGTAGAAGTAAAGAGGATCTAATGAGAAGAGGACATCAGGGAGAGTTGTTATATACGTACGTAAGAGACCTGCTATGAAGAAGAGAAGTGTCCTTGAAGTGTAAGGAAGTGGTGTATAGGGTGTACTTTGTACCATTGTCACATATACAGCAGAAACATGAACAGTGAACTTTAGCGACTAGGAAAGTGGAGGCCATGGGAATGAAGTTTGTACGGAGCATATTAGCTGTCAGGAGGAGAAACAAGAATAGGAATGAAATTATCTGGGAAAGAGTAGGGGTACAGGGAGTACATGAGATAGTAGAGGAAGCAAGACTGAGATGGTATGGGCATGTAATGAGGATGGAAAAAGGATGCCAAAGAAAATGCTGGAAATGAAATATGTAGGAAAAATACCTCAAGGGAGGCCAAGAAAGAGATGGGAGGAGTAGATAACAGAAAGTGTTCAAGTGATAGGAGAAGAATGGAAGAAATTAAAGGAGGAATAATGGTGGGAGGATAGAGGAAGATGGAGGCATTTTACTAAACAGACTCAGCCACAGGCTGGAAACAGTTGATGATGAAGATGATGATGAGTTTGCCAGGAGTCCCTTTTCAAATTTATTTAAACAAATAAATGTGGAAAGGCATACAGTTGTTTTAGGCCCCCAACCCTGGCTCCTTTAGACTTTTACTTAATCACTTGGCTCAATGGTGGTAGTTACCTGTGACGGTGGAGGTCGGAGGAGCAGTCACTCTACCACTCTCTCGCACCCCATACGAGGAGGAAAGTACATCACCGTTGGGGCGACCTCCTTGCATCATCATGGTCAGCATCTTGGAGCTGTAGTCAACGGATGAGGGCTCGGCGAGGAACTTCCTGCTAGAAAGCACAACAGTATCAATCAACACAGTGGGCTCATAAACTGAATCATTGTTTCTAATGATGAATGTTTGTGGCTTCAACCATGGTCAATTAATAATTTCAAGGCTTTGTTTTTCAGACAATGACCCAACCCTCATGGAAGACTTTAGTTTAAAGTCTGGCGGGGGAGGGCGAATGCTAACAGGGCCAACTATTTCAACTATTGATTGTAGAGTTAATAACTTAGCAATTTCAAAACCTAATTGTAACTTTAAGCCTCTACATTCTTTTGAAAGAAAAATATATTTACTATGAGGTAGTTTCAAAATATTATATCGTGTTGGCTTATCTGAATCGGATTTTAGACATGGGAAACCATTTTAACCCTAGATAGTCTTAAAGATTTAATAAAATTAGTTTTGAAGTAATCAAATCAACATTAAGTGACGGGAAAATTAGCATTCAGTACCTGGCATTGAAGAGATCTGGTTTGGCGTGAAGGCGTTCTAATGCGTGGTTCAGGCGATGTTTCTTGAAGGACTTGAGGTAGCGAAACTGCATGCCACAGACATCACATGTGAAGAGCTTATCAGCAGGTAGCCTGGCGCGGTGGTTTTGTTCTCGGTGCTTGAGGTAAGCAGACCTGTACCTATAGCTCTGGCCACACTGGTCACAGCGGAATGGTTTCTCATTCGCCAGACTCTCCGTCTTCCTGCATTGACTACGGACAGTCACAGTTAGAGGTACAATAAACTGTCAAGAGGTCTCAGTAAGAGGTAAACATTAACAAGAGGTCCTACATACTGACGAAAGACATGATTAAAAGTACTACACAGTGACGAAAGACATGATTAAAAGTACTACACAGTGACGAAAGACATGATTAAAAGTACTACACAGTGACGAAAGGCACAATTTAAGGTACTACATAGTGACGAGAGGCACTCAGAGGTACTAAATGAACACTTGCGGGAGGCACAGTTAAAGATACTAAGTGAACACTGACAAAAGGCACAGTATAAGGTACCAAACCCTGACAAGAGGCCACAAATTAACACTAATGGCACACACACACCTGCAGTGAATGTTGTAGATTGGAGTGTTGCTCCAAGAGCCAGGCTGAGGGGAATGCAGCGAGACAGATGGTGCATCGGAACAAGCCAGTGGGTAGAGGTCCAACAGAGTTCCTGCCATCCTCTGACAAAGGTGGGGAGCCTATCAGTCCTTGCTGCTGAAGTAGGCTCAGGATGGAAGAGCCTGGTCTGCCAGTACCTTCCGCTCCAATGGGGTCAACCACCAGTGGTCCTGGAAATCCTCCAGCAAAGGAGGGGAAGGGAAATTGAAAGGGGGTAGAGGAGCGACTGCTGGCCTGAGATTCACTGCCGCGATGGCGGGAAAGGGCAGCCACCGCACATGATGGGCCATAGCGCCCTTCCACCATCACCACCTCCTAAGAAATAACAAAAGTTTCAAATACTATATGTTCATCACTGCAGGTTTGAGGGGCAGACAGAGAGCAGTCATATTCAACCTGAGGTACACATAACCTATGAGGTATACCAGGGCATATTAAGGGATACATATTTTTTTTTAATATATGCACACACATAAATATATTTCTTCCTTAAAACATATTATTTAATACATTGTTTTGGAGATAATTTATTTTAAATGTGTATTATAGAATATGTATAGCTTTCTAAGGGATACACAAAGGCTAAACACCACTGGTATAGAGAAACCTGCTTCCATTCTACATGGGAGACTAAAATAATTTGCTGTTTATGAATTAGTTGACCTCTGTGACAAGTTGTTAAAAATCTTGTTGCTAGAGTTGGCTCATTGTGGGTTTTCAAAATGACTCCCGACACTCTTAGGCTATTCATGTAATTGTCATCTGTCTGGTGTGATTTTAAATTAAACACATCGTTTCTAAAAATCTAAAATAAATCAGTTTTAAATAAAAAGATTTGAAAACATTAGTTATTTAAAACTCTAGATTTTATGATGAAAATTTAAATTGTTTCACTTACTATTAATATTTGGCTGAAAGATTATTTGAAAATCAGCTTTTATTAAAGAATATTTTTCAGAATCAAATTTCTACTGCAATAATGTACAGGTTTGAATGTGTAAATAATTCTTCGAGTAGGTTTTCAGTTTAGAACACAAAGAATAAATTTAGCTTCTTTATCATTACTTTTCAAAAAATAACAACGGAAAACCATACCGGGAAACAAGATATTTTGACGTTTTCATAGCTGCCAACCTCTGAAAGAAAATAATATATNAAACCATACCGGGAAACAAGATATTTTGACGTTTTCATAGCTGCCAAACTCTGAAAGAAAATAATAATAATAATAATAATAATATATATATATATATATAAGCCTCCTTACACAAAAAAAAAAAACTCCTGGTGTGAGCTGGCATGCAAGCTATACTGAGTGAGCAGCCCCTGCCATTAGCATTGATAGTGTCACCATTTATGGACAGAGGGTGTTATGCGGTCAGCACAACGAACCCTTCGGCTGTTGATCTCAGTTTTCTAGACCAGAGCCGCTACTTATTTATTCAAGTAGTTCCACAAGACTGAGTTTGAGCTCATTCCAGACCCACCCCTTCATAGAAAAATTCTGGGATTGCCAGGAATCCTACCTGGGACCTCTGGAGCTTAAGCCAGTAGCTCTGACCACTCTACCACATAGGTGGCCATATATAGCCCCAACAAATAGTAAATTTATTAAAGTACCAAATTTCCCTTAACGGGCCCTGTTCCTGTTTACTAGTACTAGTTAAGGTACTAAATATATCAATCAACCAACTTCAAAGAGTTCTTTTTCTCCTTTTACAAAAATTAGCAATCTAATTTTATTACCAAACTGTTGATTTCTTCTGTGATAAATTACACAATATAATGGCTAATCCACACCTTATGTTGTATTGAGAGCCACAACTACTATCAACCTTTCAAATGGTAGTGTTGATATTTATTTTGAAAAATTATTAAAGTGTCAAAAATACAATATAGTCATATTTTTGTATTTTATACATTAAATTCAGAAAAGATGGCGTTATTCATATCCTGACCTTCATTGCTTCCCAAAATCAAATATGAAGATTAAACTCTAATTAAATAGTTCACAAATGTGACAATAGTTGTTTTAAAAGTTCAATACTGTTGTCGTTCAAGTTTCTATTTAAGATAGATTAGACTAAACGTTTAGGCCTTTAGTTCAATTTTGCTTTTCCAGTGTCTTACTACCTGTTCGGCCTACACACATTTAACAATGCAAAAGTGTAGAGATGATATAAGGTGGCATTTAGAGTGAATACACCCTCATTTTCATGGAAGGAGAGTGGGAAACCATGTAAGAAACCTCTCCCCTCCTCTTCAGTACACTCAACTGGAATTCAAACCCTACAAATCATCAACAAACTATTTGATGAGCCCGACAAATAATCCATATACCCAATGTTGTGGGTTTAGCTAAGTCTTCCAACAATTGACCTTAAATCATTCTTGTTGTGAATGTTCTCCAAGCCACTATAACTTAGCCATAAAGTAAAAAAATGCACTATTAATAATAGAAGTATGCCACAGACAATGCTTAGACCAGAAATATATGTCCATCTATATTTATTTCTTGGACATGTTCACTTCGTTTACCTTGAAAGATAGAAGTCTGACCTTGACGAATTACACTATAACCCTATTCTATAAGCTATATAACATAGTGGAATAATGGAAGGTAAGCTTGCTTCCTTCCAGAATAAATAAAGAGTGCATACAGACTTGGAGAAAACAATGAACACTTTGTTATACTCTGGAATGTAGCAAGCTACACTAAGGTGTAGTGGAACATGTCAAGGTATGACTGTTAACTTTTATATTAATAAGAGTGTACAAGTATAGTTTTATCAAGCTGAGCCATCTTAGCAGCAGAGAGATAATTATTGGTTGCAACAAAATGTTTAGTTCCCTATTTAAAGCATTCCGGTCTGACATTGTGTGTTATCACAATATATACATTTATATTTTTATGGAAAATTCTAAATAATGTGTGAAAAGTACACTCCATTCACCCTGAAAGGTGGCAGTCTAACATAGACGTATTACTCTAAAAATGCAATATGTATTTGTATTTTATCGCAAAAGTAGATAAGAAGAATTTCTAAAGAGGAAACGCAGAATCAAGTGATGTAACTTTAAATTAAATGCTAATATATAGTATATAAAATATAATAACTACTATGACAAAGTATGAGCATATTAAATAAAATATTAAAGAATATTTTGTAGCAATGTGGAATAAAACGTGAAGCTACCCTTTAAAGGAGTTTTTCTGGCTAACTTTAATTACTCACACACTTTTGTTATGAGATAATTAGGAAAAATTGAACTACTTATTGTTCTTTTGTATTATTCTATTAATGTATATAAGATGCATGTATAGCATTGGGTTTGATAAAAGAATAAGGAGAATTAAAATATATTTGCATGCAACAATAGACAAGTTTTTGTGACAGAATAGGTTGTCTCTTGGTTTCAGAGATGTGTTGAGAGTTTCAAGCAAACAATAGTTTTGAGATTATGGCATTTTACTTAGGTAGCTTTATGATGATTTGATGATGATAATAATAAACACACTTCAAAAATCTAATAAGATTACATGCTATAAGAAATGAGTTGAAAATATAAACTTACTTTCTTATCAGTTATGTCAGTTTTAAAGAACTATAGCCAACATATTTTTAGATTTGTTGTCTTTAATATACAAAAACACATATATTGTGATCAATATATTTTCAGGCTTAGTAGTTTAGAAATTCGTGGGTATATCGTTGATCAAAATTGAGTAAAAAGTGTGATTGAGAAAACTTACCAAATTTGTTTTCACTCTTCTTTCAATGAATTATTGAAAACAAATATGTCAGAAACCTCAAAATCCCATGTATTGGAGATAAAACTAATAGTTTACACTGGAATAGGTTCTTCTACTTTGTCTTTAGAAAATTATTATAAACATTTCCGAAAACTCCAGCAGCTTTTTAAAATTTTCCTTATTTCTTCCAGACTGTGCCAGGTGCATTTACACTGTAATTTATTTTCATAAAGTGTATACAGCTTAACACCTTAGCACACTGTAGTGCATATAGGTTTGGCGTGGATCTGGTAATTACTAATCATGATCCCACAAATGGCAGGCCATTTAAGCAATAAACAAATGACACCAACTCAATCACAAAAACTTTCCTTGTACAATATGTGGCACATGAAACATAAAACAGGGTTGAAGTTTTTTACTGTGGTTTATTTGTGAAAACCTTTTTTTACAGCTATGATATGCATGTATTTTTATCTTTCAAAGAGCAATAAAAATAATTACCTCGCATAATGGCAAACATATAACATCGTAACATAACTAACAGTAGTAAATTACAAATAAACAAAAAAATAAAAATAAAAACAAAAGCAAATATCACATAATGTATAGTACGAGTAAGTTACAAGTGAGTTTTTATACCTTAAAATAATGGATGAAATAAGCCTAAGATGTTGAAACTGACAAAAAAAAAGTGTATTTTTTTAATAAAATAAATTAAAGCAGATCCATACCAGTGCACTTAATTAGTATTATTTTTCAATAATAGGAGGTGCTTATTTATCATTACATGTAATGATAAAGAACATGCGTTGTATTATAAATTATTATAAATTATGGCTGAAGTCAAGTTGTTAAGTGATTATGTCAAGTTGTAAATATCTCAATTATGTTTTTAAGGTAAGGAGTGTTCTAAATTTTGAGTGCACGCTTTATGAAATTAAATATACCAACTACCTTCAAAGCAAGATTTATTTATCTTTTTTGTGAAAAAAAGTAAATATGTTTAACATTTTAAAGCCAATTTATGTTCACTGTAATAACCTTGAACTAAAATATATGATTAATATTGGTAGAAGTATTTAAAAAAATTACTTTAGTGTTTATTTGATACACATTTGATTTATCCATTTTTGTTTTTATTTAGTCGTGATTTTTGAGCCAAAAGTTTTAAAACTATCTATTGACCACTTATTATTTACATAAAATAATTGACATATTCACTGAAGTACTTTGACAGAAACAAATGGTCCTGTAATAATATAAAAATCACCCAAGCCATAATTACATCAACACCCAACCTTCTCAAACATTAAAACAAACTCCTTAAACCAAAATTAAACCACACAATAACATTTTGATCTCGAAATTCCCTTTATGAAAATAAACAAATATATTTAGTTTTTTAAACGTGATAATATGGCAACAGCAGTCTAATGACAGCTATTTTCCCTCCCCCTCACTCCTTCAATACAATTTTATTTTATTCATATAGCTCGTGTGGATCTGTTTTTAATTATTTAAATAACGGACATATCTATAAAAAGTGGAAACTCAATTTTGATTCAAATCTAATTTGCCATATTCCTAATTTTACCCTGCCTCCAAACATGACAAGATATTCAAACTTAACAACCATGGAATGGCACATGTTTAAGCAGGGGTGCCCAAGATTAGGCTACCAAGGAAGAAGGTAATTTAACCTTGCTGATAGATCTAAGAAAATGTGTTTTATATAATATTATGTTAATGTATAAAAACATTTCCTGTATGAAAATAGAAAAATCGCAATTTTCTCAAAGCTTATCTGTACAACAGAGTGAATCTTAACCCTATAGCGAGCCACATTTTTCCTAAAATGGGGGAGGGGGGTTTATTTGGGCATCCCTGCATTTAAAATCATAAAAATATGACATTTAAAAAAATTAGCTGCAATTACTTACAGAGGAACACAAAATGTTGATACACAAATAAAGCTAGCATAGTAAAACCAACAATATAATGCAATGAATTAAGGGTGCCGTATTTTACAATGTCCTAAAGATGGTTGTAAAGTTGTCTCAAATAGAGACAGTTCCATCCAACCACAGGAACAATTTTCCAAATGATATGAAAATTAATTTCACTTAAAAAGCCAATATTGTTTTAGTTTGAACACAGCTTAATGTAGGCAAGGATTGTGATTAAAAGAAATTCCAAATATCTCACTTTTTTTCATAGGTACATAACTTGTTAAGAATAAATAACCCACCAGGATTTGAGGTGATTGGTCAGTGCATCAAGTGTACGGCAGCAATGGCCTCCACCCCAACACTAAACTAGGATTGTGATAGTTAATTGCCAAAAACCATCTAAAAGACATTTTAAAATAGTACCATACCCTAAGTGAGTTTAACAGCATTAATGATCTAAAATTATTTATAATAAAACAAAGCTGCAACAAACAAAGCATTAGAAAAAATCAAGCAGAAAAAAATAAATATAGGTGAACTTAAGCTTACTCACAATATGGCAAAGGAGGAAAACATAAATAATGCAAACAAAATTATTTTACTTGTGGACTATTTTTTTTTAAGCAAACAAAAATTTAAGAAATGAAAATGAAGGGCCAAAATATTTATGTCAAGAAAAATACTCCATGAAAATTGCTCACAATACATTCAAGTTTTATTTTCCTGCATTTGTTTTTAAAATGTACAAAAAAACAACACTGCAGGTTAGAATTGTTCATCACAAGCTATCACAGTTTATATATTTTTTATCCTGCAATGCACAATAGTTTACTATATATGTGTATATATTGTGTTATTTTGCTTTTTTCTTTCTTCTAAATATACATAGTTTGTTTAAAATAATTCACCAACATTCCAACACACTTTACACCTTTTGATCTACTTGAATTACATTTGTTACGTTACATATGACATTTTTATGATTCAGAATAAACTTGTTCCTTAGAAAAATACTTCAGTTAGTAGGCGTGCATCTAGTACTGCGGGCAGCCAGTAGCAAGAAAACAAGTCTTTATACCAAACAATCATTTTGACATTGAAACTCTTTATAACAGTAAATATTAACAGGCTTTTTAACTTAAGTTAAAAAAAATTGATACATAAGTGTGTTTATTTTTGCTTGTTTTTTCAAATGGAATCTTCAATAAAATCAAACTTCCATTAAATAAGTTAAATATAGTTTGTCAGAAAACTTATTATTGATACACTTTTTGTTTATTATTTCTGTGGTTTTAAAATTAGCTCTAGCATAGCACTCTCATTTGTCAATTTCCATGGATCCTTAATCTGTATCACAACTTAGGATAGAGTGGAGCAACAAATCATCAGTCATACATATGTGTTTCGTAAATTTAGAATGCACCATGAACCAGTGGTTTAAAAAAAATTCCAGTGAAATAAAAATCTGGGCAAAATGATTCATAAGTTTAATTATTTATTCAATTATTAATTTAGTAATAAATACTTAGTTTATGTTTTTTTAGACAAGATGAAATTAAAAAGTGAAGTTATTCCCTGTCTGTAATATCAATGTGTTTATACCAATCACAATAAAAATTAGGTAAATGAAGTGATTATGAATTAATTTGTTTGAAAATATTATGTTTGCATTTTTTTTGAAGTGTGCAATGTCAAATTAATGTCAAAATGGTCGCAGCGCAATAATAAGTAGCCCTATACATGGGAGAAGATTGTGAGTACCAAGATAAACACAATAAACCAAAGGTCCAAGGTTTGCTTCCCGTGCCAAATCATTGAAATATGATACCGTAGGATGNTAATAAATTGATATTGGCTCAATATTCAATACCTAATTATTTTTATAAACTAATGCATTTAAAATTGATATGATAGTTTTGATTTCCTATATTGAGAAAAAGAAGAGCTTTTACAATTATTAATGGTAGTTCCTGCCATTCTATGATTCATATTACAAAACAAAAGAACAAAATTTTTAAAACACTGAATTTCACAAGTGCCATTTACTCCGAAAGGTGGTTTATACTACCTTTCAGAGTAAAAGAAGGGTGGATAAAAAACACACACATATTTAACCAGGGCAATAATTTTTTAGCTTTTACCCAATTTTACCAATTTTAAAATAAATTAAATTGGGTTTAAAAAGTAGGGCAATTAGTTTGTTGAGATTGTGAAAATGCATAAAAAATAAAAGAGGGACGATAAAAGGTTTTACCCGGCATGTACCAGAACTGAAATAATTATTTACCTTGAGAGAGCAACATGTAAAGGCAGGTGAAATACAAGTTTTACTTTTAACTAAACTTATTTATTTAAGCTGAATTTTGTTGAATTTAGTTATTCTTCTTTTATTTAAAACCAATCCCTTCCCAAATTTGTTTGAGAATAAATAAATCTGTAATCTCTGTTTTAGACCAAAAAATCAATGCCCCACCTGTAACAGGTTGGAAACCTAGGCTTTAAAACTAATCTGTTTCAATTAAACAATTCTGAAACACAAATTCAAGCATAAATATATAATTTAAAATCAAGTTTACCACATTAATAATTAGTTTAACAAGGTATATTAAATTATTATAATATGCCAATTGATTTATAGTGGAAGCCACACTTTGCTCGTTCACTCACATATGTAAAACAACTTGATAGTCGAATAGGATTTAAAATGGATATTACTATGTTGAAATAAAACTTTTATTAAATTTTATTTTACCATACACTTGCATTGAGATTCAAGAGGGGATGAACGCTTAAGGAAGCTGTGTCCAATTCATCCCAGAGTTGGGAATTATGATTAATTTGATGACATGTAAATGAAGAAAAGAAACAAAGTTATGTAATAGAATCAAGTATTGATGGTCCTTAATACACCGCATAGTTTACCAGACTCTAGTCCCTGCTCAGATAACCCTATCTCCCAAACAAAGCCACTTGTTGACCCAATCTGTATGAAAGTGTTCACTTTTGACCATTTCCTTATAAGTGAAGTAGTCTTTCCAATAATACAACCAAACACTTCTATAGTATTCACTACCCAACAAACTTGTCGAGGATAACAATTTGACCTCACTAAGATTCATACAAGTTTTTTTTAGGATCTTTCCCATTTTGAGAACTATAATTAGATAGCGCCAAGATGGTGGCTTTTGTGGATAAAGCTGACATATCTGCATGGTTGCCAATATTTTCTATATGTTTTTACACAAGTTATAAAATTCTAAAGTTAATGGATGTGTGGTCCACGTTAACAAATAGATTCGTGTAATCATTAAAGTAAAGCAAATTTATTTATTAACTGTGCAACATTTATGAATATAATTGTATAAAATAAAATGATTATTAATCAATCCAAACAAAATCATCAAAAAAACATACAAATAAAAAATAAAATTACAACATAGCTATGATTGTAAATTCAACATTTTTTTTTGTACGCCACTTTTTTCTACCCTTTCTGGCTATACAAATATTTACATTAATGAAGGGTGTAGAATTTTGAGGAAATGTACCCACATTTTTGTGGCGGGTGGGAAAACATTGAGGAAAGACTAATCTCATTACATCCAGCTGGGATTTGAACCCAAACTTCTTGTCACTGGCAATCAAGTCTATATATTGCAAGTGTGACACCTTAGACCCGGGTTCCCCAAACTTAATAGTCATATTAGGATGTTTAAGTACTAGTTGGGCCGAATCACAAACTCATTTCGCAGGCTATATCTGGCCCGCAGGTCATTGTTTGATGACCCCTACCTTAGAACGTGTGACCATCGATATGAATTTATTTTTTCCTGGGTGTGAATGTCAAAAAATTAATTGATTTGAAACAAAATATTTTTTTTTATTGATATGTTTAATATAAGGACTATTCAACAGATTAATATGGGGTTGTGATGAGGATTATTATGAAAAATATTAACTTTTATTTTAAATAGAGGATGGAGAAAACCAAATTATGGGTTAAAGCAAGTCAATCACATTTTTACCGAGCTAAATTTGTCAGTAGCACAATCTATCAAGAGAGGAAAAAATATGCAGATAATAGATGAAATGCACCTGATATTCACCAGATAGATAAAAACAACATTGTGGATCGAACGCTGTCACATCAAAACTGTGACAAATGTGTTTCACAGAATCATTTCTGGCACTAAACAGGGTTCCAATCTCATATGGTAGAAACCAATGACATGTTTTTTCAGGCACTTACTAAACTTTGGTTATTTGTGTTTGCGTCCTCTTGATTTAATAGATGGTATCTAGATACTGTTAGCTCACAACTCCCCCCCCCTCGAAACCTCTGCAGTGTAGCCGGGGATTCAGAATAGCACTCTAGTGCAGTACATATAATAATAACCGTGGAGATTTTTCGACAATGGCTTAAAGCAAATAAGTGTTGCTCAAAATAAACAAGTCGTTCAAATCATTTGATTTCGAAATAAGAATAGCGACCACTGAATATAGACAGAGAAAATAAAAGCTGCCTGATAAAACATAAGTGAAAATTGTATATATAGTCCTCTATAGTCGATTAATTCTGAGAATAAAAGTTCAAAAACTAATGTTAAAAAAAAATTAAAGCTAAGAATAATTTAATTCTATTAAATGTAATTGTGCTGTATAAAAAGAGATTTAAAAAAAAGACAAATTTTATCAAACCAACTTTCATTGCACACAGCTAAATAATCACCAAACCAGCTATAAATTAATAATCTGACCAAGAACCATAGAATATTATATACTCTTGGCCCCATACAATAAACAATAGTAATTTAAGGAAAATCACAAGACAACACCTAACAATATTTGTCATCAATAATGCAACCATTTTCCTTCATATCAATGGTTCAATAATTACAAAAAATAAATCATGGTTAAAGAATTTTACTAGGTCTCAAACAAATATATAAAAAACCATAAAATATTTCATTTCTTTAAAAATCGGTGACAAGGCTTCGAACTTGTCGTTTATTTTTCTTAACATATGAAATATCTATACACACATACACACTATTTATATATATATATATATATACATACACACACATAATAAAATATACACTATCACAAGACCAACTCTTATATATCTATACAAACATCATTCTTTAAAAGAACTTTCTCCGAGGAACTTTTTTAACTTTGCGATGCAAAAAAACCACAACACTTTCTGTTAAAACTTTCTTACACAGCCATTTTCAATTAGGTACTTTTAAAAAAATCTTAAACATGGAAGCAGTTGCATTTAAAGACCAATTTTGAGATCGTTTGGGTGTGATAACTGTGTTATGATGTTTGGTAAAATCTTTAAATGGTCAAATGGGACAAACAATTTAAATAGTCAACAAATGATTTGTTCAAGTTAATCATAGAAACTGACATAAAGAAGTATTTTTTTTTTTGATAAGATGTTGGTGTTAGTGTGTTGGTTATTAACGATTTGAATTATACACTCTACGAAGATAGGATGTATGTGGTGATTTTTTAAGGAAATGCATAAACATTCGTCTGGAGTAAGGACAAAAAATTAGATTGACGGGAAAACCACTGTCAGTGTACTGATCAAGGTTCAAACTCTGGCCTCCAAGATCAGAGCTAAACAAACTAATTCACACCTTACTTGAAAGTCATTACATACTTAAGATTCTCAATAAACAAATGTTTGAAAATTTCACGATTTTTAAAGGTTTTCCTAAAAAAGGTTGCTAGTAGACTTTGTATGGTTCTTTTTTCAGAATTATATGAAAAACCTTTTGTCCAAAAATGTTCTTACATACTTTCCCTTAGAAGATTATCTTGTAGCAAATAAAAAAATTATCTTGAAAATATTCATAAAGCTTTAACTGTAAATTTAAATTTAATCTTTGACCTCTAAAGTTTTGAAAAATTCTGGAATTTAATTATTACATTTTAAAACTTTTGTTTTTCAGACCACTAATTTAATTGTGTGGTCATCTAACAATAAAATAAAATGTTTAGAATAAGTTAAGATAAACTTAAAAAAATTATCCCTTTATAAAGCTAAACAAAATTTACAATTTTGTTAGCAATGTGTTACTATTTATTTCACTTAGAAATCCACAATCAAGCTATAACCAAACATTGAATAAGTGTAGTTTAAATTAGTCTTAATTAAAGGGAAGCATAATTAATTATAAGTGAAAAGAAAAGTTTTAATTTTGAAACGTGTTTTTTTTAAATATCAATATTTGCTTTTGTTGTATTGGATGCAAGTATTGTTTAGTCAGTCATTGATTGTATTTAATACATAAAATGTCTGTCCAGGCAATAAAAGTTGCAATGGCTGCAGCTATTGTTTATTCAGGCCAATGAAGTCGCAATGGATGGAACTATTGTTTATTCAGACAATTGACGTTACAATGGATGCAGCTATCATTTATGTAGGCCATATAAGTTGCAATGGATGCAGCTATCATTTATATAGGCCATATAAGTTGCAATGGATGCAGCTATCATTTATGCAGGCCATATAAGTTGCAATGGATGCAGCTATCATTTATGCAGGCCATATAAGTGACATTGGATGCAGGTATCGTTTGTCCAGGCCATATAAGTGACATTAGATGCAGGTATCGTTTGTCCAGGCCATATAAGTGACATTAGATGCAGGTATCGTTTGTCCAGGCCATATAAGTGACATT